>JAYJMB010017472.1:39842-53254 GCA_036873735.1 Pouteria campechiana
AGGTAATATTATTGATGTTTATTATGTAGAAAGTCTTAAACACAACCTTTTAAGCATAAGCCAGTTGTGTGAAAAAAGTTTCAAAATTATGTTTAAGTCTAATAAATGTATTGTTCTCAATGATGTAGGAAATATATATTGTTAAAAGTGTAATGAAAATGTATATACTTTGGAACTTAGTGTAGATCATATAAAATGTTTATCTATAGTAGATAATAAAATTTTATTATGACATAAATGATTTGGACATACCAATATGTACACAATCAAGAAGCTTATGAAACTTGGTCTTGTAAAAGGTTTATTAAAAATGAAGATTAATATGAATCTTGTTTGTGATGTATGTCAATTTGGCAAACAAACAAAAGCTTCTTTCAAATTGAAAAATATTATTTCTACCACAATACCTCCTAAGTTGTTGCATATGAATCTTTTTGGGCCTACATAAACAAGAAGTTTAAGTAGCAAACAGTACGAATATGTAATTGTTGATTATTTTTCAAAATATATTTGGGTACTATTTCTAAGTGGTAAAGATGAATGTTTTGAACTTTTAAAGAAATTTTATCACAAAGTTCGGAATGAACGTGGTATAAGAATTCTTTCAATTAGAAGTGATCATGGAAAGGAATTTAACAACAGACCATTTACTAAATTTTATGATGAACTTGGAACAACTCAAAACTTTTTAGCACCTAGGACTCCTCAACAAAATAGAGTGGTTAAGAGGAAGAATTGAGTTTTTATTGAAATGGCTAGAAAAATGTTCATTGTGTAGAGTCCCATAGTATGGCTTAACCCAAGAGAGGAGGGGTGGATTGGGTATATAAAAATTCTTTGCTTAACCCCTATTGAACAATTTCCCTCTTTTCATGCTTGTGTGTGGTGCGTTGTAGAATGAATAGTAAAGCAGTAAGGTGCATGAAGGATAGAGCAAATAAATAAATACACATAAATAATATAATTTTTATAATAGTTTAGGAACCCCATCTTATATAATGGAAGTACAATAGTACTCCAAACACTCTTCTAGATTCCAGCTCTAGGGGGCATAAATAATGTTCCCAATAGTCTTCTGGATTTTGGTTCCAGGGGGCATAAACATAGTGTTCTCGGCACTCTTCTGGTTTTCATGAGCTCACCAAGAAACTCACTAGTTTCCATGAGCTCACCAAGAAATTCAATGGTTTCAAAGGTCACTAGCAAACTTGATGGTTTTTCAGAGCTCACTAACAACCCATATAATGTAATTTTTTAGAGCTGACCACAAACTCATTAGCTTTTTACATTAACCAAAAAACTAATATACATTTAAGTACAGGAAAAGATTAGATCTTTTACAGCTCTAGTTTTACAAAAAAAAATTCCCAAAATATAAACTCAATGGTTATAAAGATATGCAGATTGAAGCTTATAAAAGATAAATGATGGTTTAAGCTCTTGGCCTTGGGTGGAAGGATTTGCATAAGGTTAAGATCAATTGAAATATCTTCCTTCACCACCTTTAAATTATCCCACCTCTTCTCCTTAAATAGGCTCTTCATAATTTTAATCATTGGAGAAGATGGGTTCCATTGAATGTAAAAATGGGAGAAACTATGAATGAAGAAGACCATTAAGATTTCTACCATTGGTGTGCATGCCTTCTGATTTCTCTTAAGCAGCTGCATTGTTATTCTTTTACAAAGAAGAAAATAAGTTGTTGTTGAAATGTCTTTTCTCATTTTAACTTGATACAAACATAATTGAAAAACTTACAGCACTGCTTACTACCAAAAATGGTAACTAAAACCAATCTACACAATGAAAGCATGAGTGCAGATGTCATTTAGATGCAAGTCATATAAATCAATTTTTCTCTGACAAGTCATGACCTCTCTTTGTCTACATTTATCTGTCATAATTTTTAGATAAATTCTCCCATGAGGTTTGTCTGTCAGTTAATCCTTTGTGAGTGTGATTTGTCTATTGTAAATAACATACGAACTCTGGTGCTATAAACGAAGTTGAACTAATCGACAGATAAACTTTGTTTTGTCTGCTCGAATAGATGAAGTATGGTGTTCTTCTTTTATTTTACATTCATCTATTGAAAGTGATAGACGAACTCTGTTTTACTTTATTTTGAACGAATTAGCTCTGGACTTCGTCTATAGGCTTATCTGTAGTAAGTTGCAGACGAATGTGCCTGTACATTGAAGTTCATTTGTCCGAGTAGCTACTTTGTTTATGCATCTTCGTCTTTTCTCACTGAGCAGCTTCTACTTCGTCTTCCACTTTGTTTGTAGTAACAGACAAATTTGATCCAGCAGATGAAGTCAAATTCCTCATTTATTCTACATTTGTTTGAGTAATAAATGAAGTTCAACTTTACAACTGCTTGCTTATCTCATTCTTGGTTTGTTTGTCTTTGCTCAAGCAAAGTTACTCTATTTTGTCTCTACATCTTGTCTTTTTAACCTCGGGAAAATTATTTCTTCTTATTTTACTGGTCGGACAAAGTGTCTTCTTTGTGCACAATTATCCAAGTGGTTGCTTCTTTGTTTTTCTTCATTTGTATGCACCATTGAAGAGATTACTCCTTCTTGGTTTGACTCAAACAAACTCTGGCCAATGGATAGTTCATAGTTTAAGCTCTCTAACCATGACTTCACCTTTGACTGTTTCTGTCATTACATTAGTCTATGGAAATTTCTCATTGGATTTAATAAACAAAGGAAACTCCTTATAGATTGTCTTTGAAGCCTCGTTTTCTTCTTTTTCTTTTTCTATGATCTTTACCTATTTAATCTCTTTGGAACATAACAGATAGTTACAACAGTTTATTGTAGACGCTTGTGATCTTGTACTTAAAAGTTTTCTATACTTGCAACATTATTAGCTCTGAACATATATCATTTTAACAAAACATATTTATCCTTGTAATTTGTACATGTTATGGAGCAAGGACAACATTTATTTTCATTCAAGCACTTAATATGATATCTAAATAAGTATAATGTTAAATATGATTCAATAAATTAATAAATTAAAAGATGATATCTAAGCACATCATGAAGTAAAAGATATATGTTTGCATAATTAAACATTCATAATTATGTATGCATTTCACATTATCAACTAACATTTATTAAATCATAATTATGCATATGATTGTTAATGATTTAAGCCCATATTTTATCTTAATACAAGTTTTTTATTATCAAAATCATATATAATACTTCTGATAGATTAATGAAAATCTTCCTCATAGATTTTGGGCTGAAATTGTAAATACTGCATGCTATATAATCAATCGCGTTTACATTCATCCAATTCTAAAGAAAACCTCTTATGAACTATGGAAAGGTAGAAAACCAAACATTACATATTTTCATTCCTTTTGTTGTAAATACTTTGTCTTGAATAATGGAAAAGATAACCTTGGTAAATTTGATAAGAAAATTGATGAAGGTGTATTTTTAGGATATTATTCTTCCAGTAAAGCATATTGAATCTACAATAAGCTAACATACATGATAGAAGAGTCAGTCCATGTAAAATTCGATGAGACTAACCCTTGGCTGAGAAAGGTTGTTGATGCAGATGATGATAATAACAAATTTGATTTCCTTAAAGCATGAAATGAAGTTCAGCAGGTATATAAAGATTTACCATAAGCTAAATCATCATTCCTTCTAATGAAAATATTAAAACTTTCGAAGAACTGGTAAGTGAAGGTGAGTTGCCTGAGTCATTCAAGTTAGTCTATACTCACAAATATCATCCATTAGAAGATATCATAGGAGATGTGTATGACAAAGTGAGGACTCATAGATCACTTCATAATGTCTATGGTAATTTTGTTTTCTTATCTTATATTGAACCAAAAACTATAAAAGATACTATTTCAGATGAAAACTGAATCATAGCCTGCAAGAAGAGCTAGATTAATTTAAACGTAACAATATGTGGAAACTTGTGCCAGAACCAAATGACTACTCTGTCATTGACATTAAATAGATCTTTCAAAATAAACTTGATGAATTTTAGATTATTGTAAAAAATAAAGCTTACCTGGTAGCATAGGGATATTCCCAAGAAGAGAGAATAGATTATGATAAGACTTAGGTACCTGTTGCCAGACTTGAGGCCATAAGAATATTACTTACCTTTGCATCTTTCAAACAATTTTAATTATTTAAAATAAATGTAAAAAGTATATTCTTAAATAAATATTTAAATGAAGAAGTTTATATTAAACAACCTCCAGGCTTTGAAAATCATGAACATCCAGATTATGTATTTAAACTCACAAAAGCATTATATGGTCTTAAACAAGCTCCAAGAGCTTGGTATAAAAGACTGAGTGGATTTTTACTAAGCAAAAAGTTTCAAAGAGGCAAGGTTGACACAATTTTATTCTTTAAACATATTCATTTAGACATTCTTGTTATACAAATCTATGTGGATGATATTATTTTTAGCTCTACAAATGAGAAATACTGCAAAGAGTTTGAAAATATGATGAAAAATGAATTTGAAATGAGTATGATGGGTGAACTAATATTTTTCCTTAAAGTACAGGTAAAACAAACTGATAAAGACATTTTCATTTCATAAACAAATATATCAAAAAAATGTTAAAAAAGTTCAAAATGAAAAACTTAAAATGCATGCCAATCCATATGAGTGCAAGTATCAATATGGATACAGATGATAGTGGTAAAAGTGTATACTAAAGGTTATATATTGATTCTTTATTATATTTGACTATCAGTAGATCTAACATTTTGTTTAGTGTGTGTATGTGTGCTCGATTTTAGTCAAATCCAAAGGAGTCACATCTTTCTACTATCAAACACATTTTCAAATATCTTGTGAAAACATCTTATTTAGGATTGTGGTATCCTATAGGTTCATATTTAATTTAGTTGGTTATTCTGATGCCGACTATAACGAATACAAAGTGGATAGAAAAAGCACTTATGGAACTTATCAATTCCTAGGTAGTATGCTTGTATCTTGGTACTCTAAAAAACAAAGTATTGTTACACTATCAATAGCTGAAGCTGAATACATAGCTAGAGCTAGTTGTTGTGCACAAATACATTGGATGAAATAACTAATTAACTAACTATGACTTTGAAGTTGAATGTGTGTCTATCAAATGTGATAACAAAAGTACAATAAATTTGACTAAAAATCCAGTATTGCATACACATTCTAAATACATTGAGATAAGATATCACTTCATTAGTGATCATGTTAAATTGAAAGATATTTTAGATGAATTTATTCCTACTAAAGATTAATTGGCAAACATTTTCACAAAACTACTCTCCACTAATTGGTTTTTGCAAATTAGAAGAGAGTTAGGCATTATTGATTTATTTACATAATGCATAACATGCATAAAATAAAAGACATATATATATGAATTTCATCTATTTTACAAAACTTCAATAGATTGTAAACATCGATGGATTAAAACATCGACGGATTCAAAGCTAGGAGAGTAACTTAAATGCGCGATTGGGCGGGACAGTTAGTCATCTTCTCCTTAAAGCTAGGTTTTTCGTTTCTTAAAAACCCATTCATCTCCTTAAGGCTTTTGCTCCTCCCCATTGTGCTTTTGGATGGATTTGGGTCAATTTCTTCCATCCTTCTTCATCAAAATCATGATAATACTCTTCTCTTCAAGATTCTCCTTTGGGTTTTTCATTTTTGCCATAGAATACATGATTTGAAGTTTTTCTTCTTAATTCCTATACTCTTTCATGTTTTTCTCATCCAAAATCGATACCCTAAGTTGATTAAGCTTGTATCTTTATTATTTGGAAAGGATTTTTTAAAAATCCCCTTGTTATGCTTCAAAAATTCAAAGTTTTGTGGGTTTCAGGGTTTCTGAAATTGCAAAAACCCTATCTCTGTCTGAAATCCGTTCATGTAAATTTAATGGTTGATATATTTCCATATTATTTTATTGATATCATGATTAAACATCTATTTTGTGAGGAGATGCTTTGTTTATGTGTTTTGAGTTGAAAAATTCTTGAATTTTTGAGTTGAATTCCAGTTTTTATTCCTTAGTCTTAATATTCTCCTACAGTTCTATATTTCAAACTCAATTCATCTTTTTTTGTCAATGTAATTCATGAATTTGTCGTGATTATTGTAGGATACCCCTGTTCTGATAAATATTCTTATTGTTCCATTGATTTCTTACACCTAAATGAATTCCTAATAGTTAGTTTTGTATTTATTCTATGATTAATACAAGTAGATATTGCTTGGTTAAACATTATTGCAATGCAGAATGTCTAGATACTGTTGTATTAGTTATTGAACCTATTGTATGCTTACATATATGTTGAGTTTGGTCCCTATTCTGTTCCATACCATATGCTCTTGCATTGTATTGTTCAAACATTTTGTTTTGAATAAGCTTGAGCCTTGCTTTTTAATTTAAATCAACTTGAGCCTTGGATTTCAAAATTCATAACTGTCATCTTCATTTTAGTCTTTTTGATAGAAATTTGTTATTTCAAAAAAGGCCACATATGAAGGGAAAGGGAAGAGGAAGTTGGTGGATACCTCTGGACCTAGACCTTCTCCTCCCAGAACAAGAAGAAGAACATGAGGAATTTTAATTCAAGAACCCTCTGAAACTCCAACCAGACAAACTACATAAGAAGATCCAATTGCCGTTGATGAAGCACTAGTTTCATTTCCTAAACCATTATAAGACCAGAGCCAAGAACTCCTATTGAATCATCACCATCTCCCATTCATACTTCTCCTAAATCAAAACATGGAAAAATTATCCCTTCCAAGACTAAACCTTCTCCATTACCCAAAAAGTCTAAAGCTACTCCAAAATCATCCATATCATTATTAAGAAGATATAATCCTAGGAAAAGAGTCTCAACTCTACTACAAAGAAACCCACATCATTACCCAAGAAACAATTCCAAGTAGACTCATCTCTAAAAAATTTTAGATCAAAGAAGGACAAAATTGAGTTCTATCAGAAATTTGGACATAAGAACTACACAAAAAGTAAGTTCTTGAATTACAAGTTCTTTGAAGAGGACAGATTTCAATTTGTTAGATGGCTGAGCATTTTTGGCATTTTTGAGTTTTTGAAAGAGAAGTTAATAATATATGATAAACTAGTTAATCTATTTTACTTTTATCTTTGAGAAGAAGAAGGAGAGGATGGAGTTTACATTTATTCAACCTATCTCAGAGGGAAGAAAATTAGGTTTACAACTAAAGAGTTTACAACTATTATGAAATCGCCATATATTTTAGCTGATAAAACCTATAACAGAAAAGAAGTTGTTAAATGTTTGGCTAGGAAGAAATTTGTTTCAACTAGGAAAGGTGGATTCACAAATAAAGAATTTTCTTATGTGAAGTTCAAATTAGTTCATCATATAGTGACACATTGTTTGTTCTCTAGAAATGGAGGACATGATGTAGAAAGTATCTAACAATGTTTGTTGATTTACTGCATTATTTATAATCTTAAGTATGTTTAATAAAAAGACAGAGTAAATGGATACCTTCCTTATGCTATATACTTAACTAGATTATTTTAACACTATAAAATTGATCTATCTGATGATGTTCTAACTTGTCCCTTAAGTTATAATGACATCAATACTGGAACTCTCAGAAGGATGAGGTATATTAAGTATGAGGATGGCAAGTGGAGATTGATTTCAACAGTAACTGGAGATAGTGAAGAGGATATTCCTATTCAAGAAGATGAAACAACAAGACATGCTAATGAAGCAGAAGTTGCAGGTGAGTATGAGGGTGAAGAAGAATTTTTTTCAAGATGTTCTGGGAGAAGAACAAGATCTAAAAGAAGAGGAGAGCTTCCAAGGAAAGAATGGAAAGGATCCTTAGGCCAGAGATGATTCAGTAAGGACTATCTCAGATACTCAACACACTCCAACCACCACCATTCTAGCCCCAACTCCCACTATTCCTACGCCTTCTACACCCTATGTCACAACCACATCAATTTCTCCTTTACTTGATGTTTCCACCTCACAGGCTTTACTTACAGCTAGTCTGGGATCTCTCAAAGCTGACTTGTAGGGGTACATAAGGGAGCAAATCTATGCATCCTCCTCTGTTGATCAATTAGACTCTACTCCTAAGAAGGACAAGCCATCTACTCCAAAATGAACTTGCCTTGAAGAAACATTATATCTAGTTTTAAGATTAAGGATACTTTAACATTGTCATGTCTTTATTGTTAGTTTAAGTTCACTTGCTTTGAATCAATGTCGATATTCACATAATTATGACTTTATATTCGTATTCTGCATCTTGTTTATATAATTCTTGTGCATGCTCTGTATTCATTCATTCTCATATTTTTGCTTATGATAAAAAGGGAGAGAAATAAGCATGTTGACAGGGGAAGGGATGTTATTTTAAGTTCATCCATAGTTGATTTTGTCATCATAAAAAAGGGAGAGAACTATTTGACTCATGTTTCTTATTTTGATGATAAACAGACATAGATGGAATAAGTTTTGCTTTGTACGTGTTTTGCTATGTGGTTTGATGATGATACACATTTGATGTAAAGTGGATTGATGTAAATGTAATTCATTTGTGTGAATGAAATGAAATGCATGTAAATAGGTTGATTGAATATGATGAACAAGTTTTGGAAACAAGTTAAGGAAGGAAGACATCAGATAGAGAAATCTGTCGACATTTTGTGGTAAGATCCTCGACAAATTTGAAGTCAACAACACATCCAACAAAGTTGAACCTCGACAAATACAGATCAAGCAAAGTTTGAACTTGGTCAGAATCTAAAGAAGTTAAACTTTAATGGATTTCTTTATGAAGGAAAACGTCAATGATTTTTGTGAAAAACATCAATGGATTTGGAACCATTGCTGGCAATTATAAAGATCTAATTTTGAAGCTGTTTGACATTTTCTTCAAAATATTTTGAGAGATTATTTCCCAACAGCTGAACGTCTATATTAATGGAGATTTTTTGAAAAAAAAAGAGTGCTAGAGTAATATCTTGGTGTGTGAATAAAAGAAAATCAAGAAGTCAAGATCATGAGAAAATTCTAACCTCTATTTTGTAGGTGAATGAAGTTGGAAAGTCTGAAGTTAGATAAAGTACTGAAGTCACCTAAGATTTGAATTAGTTGTAAGCTTCTTTTTATTATCTCATTTATTGTGCTGATTGTACCTTGGTTTGGGTTATAAACCAAGAGATAGTTGAATCATTATAGGGTATGTAAATGATTCATCTATATTTTTACTTGGAAGTGTAAGTCTAGAGAACAAAAAAATTATACCACTGTAACTTTGGGACTAAGTTAACTAGTGTAACCCAAGTCTATGATTGTGACTTAGAGAGTAGAGTAGGTAGAGAGTGCCAAACTAAAGAGTGGAGTAGGTAGAGAGTGCCAAACCACTATAAACTCTTTGTTTTTATTTTTGTGTGACTATTTGTGTAGTACATTTGAATCACTTCTGTATGTTATGTGAGTCTAGCCATAGGATAGGATTAACGACTTCTGAGATATACCAAGGCCAATGATCATAAACATGAAGTGTCCTTCCCACACTTGCACTTGTGCATGTGCATGCACATGAAACACCAAGCTTCTTAATGCAATTCTTTTATTTTTATGTTATTATTAGGATCATACTATAAAGGATAGATTGTTGTGTCATCTATAAGTCACCTAAACATGAATTGTCATAAATTGCCTAGATTATAGATGAAAGTGGATTCATAAAGCTTTGGAAAGATTAGGGGTGCAACTTTGGGTCGAGTTCAACTCGAACTCGGCCCGTTGAACTTGAATTTTGACAACTCTAAGACTCACCTTTCCCCAACCCAAGCCCGAAGAACCTGGGCTCAACCTGGGCTGACTTAAAATTGATTTGGTCTCGAGTTGAGGTTAACCCGAATTCCCCAACTCCCCAATTCGGCACCCCCCTTCTTCCTCCCCCCTACTGCAAGTCTACAATGCTGCACAGCATCCCCAGCCTGGTGCGCCCCCCTTCTTCCTCCCCCCTACTACAAGTCTACAATATTTCACAGCATCACCAGCACTGCACGCCCCCCCTTCTTCCTTCCCCCCCTTTTGCCAGTTTGCGACGCTCCACAAAATCTCCAGCTTGGCGCTGTCCCTTCTTCCTTCCCCCATTGCGATCCTAAAAAAATTCCTCAGCCAGGCAAAGAGATGAGTAGAACATATGTATGCTTCTCCCTTTGCTATGAAGGAAGGAAGGAGACGTAAGCATGCATTGCCAGGTGATGGAGTCCCAAGAAGAAAGAAAATATCAACGTCCTCCAACGCCCTTGCCTTGATTTTCCTAAATCACTATCATCTCTCTGGTTGAAATTTTGGGCTCGTGCAACATCCTCCAATGCCCTTGCTTGATTTTCTCAAATCACCATTGTCTCTCTAGTTGAAATTTTGGGCTTGTGCCCTTTCGCTGTGGAGGACTCTAGTTGTGCAAACGCTCTATAATCCTAGGCCAAAAGAAATAGGACTCCAACTTATCTTGCTATACAGAATATCTTAAACATGATTCGCTTAGTTAAAATTTAAATAAAAGCCATCTAAGACAAATATTTAGGTGGGTCATATCAGTGAAAATTATGAAGAGTGATTTTTCAACATTAAATTTATTTTAAAACCACAAACGATATATATATATATATCTAGTTGTGTCTTTCATCTGAATAGATAAAACTATATGGTTTGATTAAATAAATAAATATTAAAACTTTCATACAAACAAAAGTAGGCTATATTATGATTTTTATAATAAATAATAAATCTTTATAATTAGTAATTTGAACTGATTTCTTAATTAATTTGAAGAAAAAAATTATATTTAAAATGTTTTGTGCAATGTTGGTGGAATGAAGCCATCAAGAAAACATGGATTCCTGTTTGGCCATGGCAAATTGAATATGTGACCTAAATACATTGATTAATTTGCATTGGTACTTTATTTCTGTTAAATGTAAGAAAACGAGTGTGCAAAAATATCTATTCTAAACATTAGCCAAAGTTCAAAAATTATATTTCTTACTTTTGATTTACTTTAGCTAAGATTATTTTGATGGATAAGAGATGCTATTAACCAAGCTAATTTTGTATAAACTTGGTAAATTGGTGTTACAAAAATTCTAAATGATCATGAAACCGATAAGAATTTACAACAAAACCAAGAAAAAATATGTTGTATGAATCAAACTCTAAAACAATTATAGAAACTTATGCTTCTGCACTTCCTTGCCCTTCCTACTTCAGTTGTGAAGTGCAAAGTAGTAATAAGACCCTAAAATGTTCATTATTCATATACTAGTTTCAATCAATTAGACTATTACCAGATTTTCATTAACCTAAATTCTAATCCAAAACTCAACCCAAGCTAGGGGTGCAACTTGGGTTGGGTTAACCCAAAAGCATTAAAACCAACTGGACATTTTAAAGGGTTTGGGTTTATGGCAACCTGAGCCCGAATTTCAAAATTCACCCGAATTGTATATTATTGGTTACAAAACTAAACACTATACATTTTTTGTTTCTCATAATTCATATTACATTACTCCTTTTTGAAATTTCTTTTGTGAAGCACAAATGACCTACCAATCTCATGTC
This sequence comes from Pouteria campechiana, assembly GCA_036873735.1. NCBI lineage: Eukaryota > Viridiplantae > Streptophyta > Magnoliopsida > Ericales > Sapotaceae > Pouteria > Pouteria campechiana. The sequence continues at coordinate 51,503 of JAYJMB010017472.1, forward strand.
ATTCCCATGATTCTTATATCTATTATTAGTACAAATGTGTTTTTCTCTAGTTGATCATATATTCCTAATTTAATCCCCATTTCTATATCCTTTTTAAAAATCCCCTTGGACCTAATTAAGTGTTATTTGAACTTATATTTTATTTAGCTACTTAATAAACTTATTATCTTATTTGGATTTGAAATTTTAGTTTGATGTTGGATATGTAAATTTTAAGTATGTTATGGATTAATTTTATTTGAATATTATTGAATGTTGAGAATGAACACTCATTTTTTACTTATTCATGTAACCCAAATTCAATCCAAATTTATCATACTGAATTTGGGTTATGATTGAGGTTTTAAAATTATGGTTGGGTTAAGATTAGGGTGGAAGTTTTAGACTTTAGATTAGAGTTAAGGTTAACCTCAACCCAATTCTAAATAACACAAGCTAAATTTTAAAAGATAGGCTTAAAGTTTTATAAATAAAGTTAGGGTTAGGGTCGAAGTTTTATAAATAAGGTTGGGGTTAAGGTTGACGATAACCAGAGTTTCTTGAGCCCAAGTTGCACCCATAGGAAAGATGAGATTTTTTGGCCATAGTGTGTTATAATGATAGAATACAGCTAACAAATGTCTTCCAGCTCTTGCTTTTGCAATACAACAGGGGAATGACGCAACAAATGTCTTGCAGCTAACAGATGGATAGCTGACTGAGGGTGCCTGCAAAGAAACAAGTCACGACAAAAATCCAGGGCCCAATGGGTTTGAACAGACGAGATTGCGGGTATGGAAGAAACTGCAGTAGAATCTTCTGCCTTGGATGAAGAACGTGCAGCCGGAGATGCAGGCTCGAAACCGATTCAACCATCCAGACAGATTCCCAGAGAGACTTCCCAAACTATACTCATGACAACCAGGCATCTGGTATGCCTAAATCCGACGCCAAGCACTTGTCTGAAACTCCAACTGCTCGACGAGCCAAGCATTGATAATAAGTCAAATGCGCCAGCTGTGATTGAGATGGGAGTTGTACCTGTCCTTACTCCTTGCAAGGTTGACATTGGCAAAGATGGGTTAGTGAGGAGTGGCCGAAGAAAAAGCGAGGAGCCTGATGAACGGCCCATGAAGCTTGAGGAGCCTTAGGGGTAGCTCATCCAAAAAGAGAGGTGTTGGGAGATGCGAAGAGCTCTGTGACCAAGATAGTTTGGAGAGGGACTATGAATACCGTGTGAAAGTGATCAGATGGCTGGAATGTGAAGGGCATGTACAGAAGAATTTCCGTGTCAAGTTCCTGACCTGGTTCAGCTTGCAAACAACCCCCGCAGGAGAGGAGGGTTGTTAGTGTTTTTGACGACACCCTGATTGATGACCCGCCCAGCCTTGCGGGGAAGCTAGACGAAACTTTTTCAGTGTATATACAGGACAAGGCCGTTACCTGTGCCTAGTGGGTTTTACATGAAGCTGCGGCACTGAGTAGCTCAACTGCATGTGCACTTAATTGCTTTTTTATTTTTTTTCATCTCTAAATTCTAATTGCTCTATTCATCGCAATTGCAGCTGGCTGATTTGCATTGAGTAAGGGCCTGTTTGGCCGTGTGGTGAAGTTTCACTATTCAGAGAAGCACTTTTTTGAGAAGCAAAAAAAAATCTGCTTCCCTCCTGCCATAAATCTACTTTCACGGTTGGAGAATAAAGCTTTTAATGTTAGGCCAAACATATAAAAAATTAATTGAAAATGCTTTTAGATTAAAAAAGTGCTTTTTCC
>JAYJMB010017472.1:65406-91908 GCA_036873735.1 Pouteria campechiana
GTCAAGACATCCCCGATAACCATAGGGATGTAAGTCAGGCGAGTTTGACTTTGCCCAATTATAATCCTTACTTTTATAATCTTTTGTCAACCCTAACATTAACCCTCATTTTTATATTTTTTTCTCAACCCTAACCCTATATATGCAGGTTAACTTAAGATTCGGGTTAAAGGGCCTTTCTTTTTAAGTAAATGTGCTATTAGTTTATATCTGTTATACTTTTTCATTATTTTTTTCTTTACCTTCAATAATAATATCATCCTTTGTCAGATAACTGCTAGTCATCCAAATTGGTTATTCCTTTGTTGAATAAAGTTAAAATCCATTGAAAAAAAAGAAAAGAAAAGGAAAAATAACAGTATTAGAAGGCATATCATGAATAGTAGTTTGGTCATTATCTTAGTTTCATAGGATACTGATTCATTCTATAATGTTGTTATTAAATTATTTATTTGAATTTATTTTTATCAATTAAAGAATTTTCTACACGTCTTATTTCTATGTATAGGTTATTTTAAACAAGTCATTCAAGAGACAAACAATTGAGATCTGAGAGATCGTGCATATATATACTAATGTCTACTTTCAATTAACTTTGTGGTATACTTTTGAGTATTTTTGGTATATGCAATTTGTAGTATATTTTGATTACATCTAAGAATTTTCTTACCTTTATCTCAAATAATAAAAGATGTTGTGCTTATGCAAATGTAGACTATTGTTACCAGGGTATATATTTTATTTTTATTTATTTTTAATAAAGGGGTGTAGGTTCTTGTAGGTTGCCTGACCTCCTTCCTGCTCCTAACCCGAAGTAGATACGGGTTTGGGTAAGGGTTAGGATTTAGGTTAAAAAATGTCTTCCCAACTTTACCTGAAATTCAGATTTGAATAGCCCAATTTGGGTTAAACCCACCCCAACTTACACCCCTAATAGCAAATAAGTAATATTTTGAAGCTCAAACTAGTAACATTTAAATGAAACAAGTAAAATCTTAGTTAGGCCTCTCTACAATCTCTTCCCGAAGGAAGGTTGGTTTTAAATTTGAGTATTCTTCTTCCAATTTTATGACAAGTCAAGCTTCGAAGGGTGTTATTGTTGTGCCGATTGTACAACCCATATCTCAATCCACCCATAGTTGGGTAGAAAGAAAAAAAAAATTATGTCCATAGTGTAAAAAATGATATCCACGTTAAAGTGACATACTTAAAGTGATATACATTTTCTTCGTAAAAAAATAAATAACAATTAAAATTATAAAGTTGGTAGTATAGTTTAAAAATAGCTTTCCTTTCCTTTTTAACTCCCGCATAGCCCCAAGTTTTTTCCCGGACTATGGAAATAAATATTTCATCCAAAGAAGTAGACATTATGCGGAGGGGTTAATGGGTTAGGATCAGCCTGTGACCTAGCCAACCCAACCCATTTATGGTTGGGTTAGGTTTAGATTAATATGGGAAATGGAGTGGAAAGCGGGTTAACATGACTTGAATAGCTAAATGAGTTGGTGGTTTTTCAATCTGTCCGTCAACCCAAGTACCCAACCCATTAAGTAACCCAGTTATCAACTCAAATATTTATATGTAGTTTGCTTTATAATTTGATAATTACACTTAAATTCTTAGTTTAATTTCTATTGATCTAATAAAATAGCACTAATCTATGTAATAATTTGATTTGAATGAATTTTAGTATGTTGGTATAGTTTTCACTAATTTGATTACTTAATGCTTTTATATAACTTAACCTATTTACAACTCATTTGTAACCCGTTTATAATCTGAATAGTTAATCCACCACCCAATCTGAAATTTATGAGTGGGTTTAAAGTTAGGGTTAGGGTTAGGGTAAGATTTTAGGAAATGGATTGAAAATGGTATAGAGTTGAAAATTTAGACAATGAGTTAGGGTTAGCATTAGCATTGACTCAAACTGGGCACAACCGGACCTATTGCACCCCTAATTATCGGCATATAATGATTCAAGTCACCGCTGCAGTAGATGTTAACGCTTTGGATCTGCTTGGCAGAATAGGATGGAAATTGATAGGGAAAACTCTTTGGAAAAGGTCGTTTTCAACTACTATTTCAGTCAATACAAACCATACTGCGATGGCGCCTTTCCTGAAATTTAATTTGGGCATCCTTTGTAAACATAGTCTTTCGTTTCTTTTCTTAGGACATGCTTGATATGTGAAGATGCACGGCAAAGTAACTTCACAAGTCAACAAAACTCATCAAAATTATAGTCTGTAAACATTGAAATGACCTACTGTTTAACGCATAAATTATTCGAGTTGGGCTCTTATAGATGCAGGAAATAATGTGCTATACTTAGATATACCTTTATACGTGAGGCTAGTTTCATCGACAGTTCAGCACATCTCACTGGCTTCAAACCTGTTCTTCCACATGCTGTCTCTAGTTTACTGTGCGTTAAGGAAAAATCTATTTTAATTTATTATTTAACTAGATGGTAATTTGGATCACTTAATGTAGTGTCATATTTTCCATGCTTTTGATGCTTTAAAAGTAAGCATTTACCATTTATCAGGAAATCTATTTTCTGGTAAATAAGCCATGATGTAGAGAATCCATGAAAAGATGACTTATCTTACACTCTAAAGGGACCCTAGGATGTGCTTGGGAATGAGAAAAATAACAAAAAATAATAGAAATGATGTGATGCAATAAGAGATAATAATTAAAAATAAAGTGAATAAAGATAAAATAAGTTTATTTTTTATATAAAAAATAAAAATATAGGTAATAATAAAAAATTAAGATTATTAAACAGTTAATATGTTAAAACACATCAAGGGTGGTAGAAATGGGTAAAAAAGTTTTTCATCCTTTTTTTCCATTAAGGGTGTGTTTTGATACGTGAAAAATGATGTATATTTGGGAGTGTGATGTAGTGAAGAGTATATTCCATAAAAACTAAAATAATATGATAAATAGAGTATTCCACTCTAAGTCTTAGATAGCTTGATGATAACATAGAAAGGAACAGAATTTCCAACGAAATTTTGATTTGTCTTAAGGTTTGATTTGATATGTAGTCATGTACCCTCCATTACAATCTAAACATGAAATGGAATGGAATGAATTTTTTATGAAAATTCTATTTTCAAGTGTTTGATTTAAGACGTATCCTCTGTAGTAATCCTATTTTTTTTTACCATTACTTATGTTTTTAATTATTAAAATTATTTTTGTACAACTGATATATTTTCATTCCATTCCATTATTTTTGTGCAACTGATATATTTTCATTCCATTCCATTCTACATTACCAATCAGGTCTTCACTTAAAGACATGCTACCTGCACTTCTAATCAATCTCATCCCCACTGAACAAAAGAAACCCATCACTTTATCGGATGGTTGGCCCATCCAGATTTCATCTTACGTTGGGCCGTATTCAGTCAACTTTCATGGGCTGAAATGACGAATGTGTTTTTACTGTTGAAAATATTTTAAAAAATAAAAATAAATAACATTATAAATAATAATAATAAAAATTAAAATAATTAATTCATAAAAATAGGTAAAAATTAAATTAATTTAGTTGTTGTGGTTAGGCAAATGTCACATTTAAATCCCGTCTCCATCTTCTTGCCAAATAAAGGAATTGAGAGGGAAAAAAAGAAAAAGGAAAAAAAGCCCCAGCAAAGCCCCGGCCGAAGGCTGTATACGTCGCATGGCCTAGGCTAGAATCTCTCCCATTCGTAAATCCTCTCTCTCTCTCTCTCTCTCTCCGACGCAAGCAAACACCGCTAGTCTCTGTTTTTGGCAGCGAGTATGTCCAGGAGAAGGAGAAGAGGACGAGGAGAAGAAGAGGTGTCTTTGTTGTGATTATGCACCCATCAGATCTGGAGGGTGGGAGATGGTACAAGAGTTAGGTTCTTTTCATTGATTCCTTTATTGGGTCTTCATTACTCGAACTGAATTACTCGGGTTGTGTCATAAGTACAGTTCCTCTGCATCTTCCTTTCTTTCCCATACAATGATCTGAAAACATGGTTTTATTTGCACCCATGTTTGAGTAACATTAGTTTCCCTCTGCTTCATTTTTCTTTCTTTCCTTTTTTTCTTTCTTTATTTATTTTTGATGAAATTGGGTGTGAATTTTTGTTCATTTACTTAATTCTCCTTATTCTCTTCATCCTATCTGATTTATATATGCATACACATGTGCAATTCGAGTGCCAAGTAATACCTTTTTGTGTTGCAGTACATGTGAAATTGTGAATGAAATTTCTGTATGGGTTACGGACGCTGTGGTAGAGCTTGTAATGGTTCACCTTAGGCTATGGGTAGTAACATTTATGATAGTGCACCACAGTCTTTATCTGCATTTTCAACTTTGAAATGCAGATGAGAGAGAACCAATAGGAGATTGCAGACTGTGCCTCAAACAGTCACACTTTCAGATCAGGAAGAAAACTGAAATATTCTTTGGAAGTTCATTTGTTAGACATTGGCAATTGAGACCAGTGCCAAGGATGGACTACCTAAGAATGCATTAGGGGACTTAGAATCTCTCTGAGGTTTTCGTTGAACAGGCTATAGGAATTGTACCTCTCTGAGGTTTTCGTCGAACAGGCTTTAGGAATTGTACTTGCAGGGCATTGGGGGCATTGAGTGTGGTGAGTTGCAATTTAGTTAGGCTGTATATGAAGGAGTGGGTTCTGAGTGTAATAAGGGGAAAATAAATAGTGGAGATAGGGTAGTAATAGGGATCTATGTAATAAATCTAGAGAATTTCTAGTGGAGTTTGGAGCCCAGGCTCGCTTGAATAGCCTATCAATCTTCATTTCTTCTTTCTGACATCTTAGATCTAACAACTTATCAGAGCTTCTCTCGACTACCTGGTAGATCAATACCAGTTGTTGAGATTGAAGATGGTCGGAGACAACAATAACCATGATGAATGGATCAGCAAGTTGGAGACAGAATTTGGGTATATGTGAACTCAGATAGGGCAGATGAACATGAAATTGGAACAAATTCTTGATTTGCTGGCTCAGCAACAGAAGCCGGTTGAGAATCAATCCAATTCAGCAGCAGAAGAGCAAGACATTGCACCGGAGAGGACAGATCTGGTTGATTAAGAGGAATTAGCCACTATTTTTGCTGCACCAGGGTTGGGTAGGCTGTCCAATCTTTTCCAGAGGTGTTCCTAATAATTAGACCATATGTTGTCAAACAATGATAAATTCCCGCCCCCCCTCCCCCAACAAATTCTCAACATTGCAATTTTACCATTTTTCTTATCAAATTGGTTGTGAGACTACGGATTTGGCATAGATCACAGATCTGCAAAATTTTACGGCTTGGTCGAAGGCATGGAAAGGAAGTGAAATGGAAATGGAAAGGAAATGATGTTAGCAATATAAGGATGATGTCATCCATACTGTGAATAAAGTTAAAATAGATTGGTAAAAAATGATTGAAAATATAAGTAATAATGGAAAAAAAGTAGGTTGGTTGGGGAGAGTGTATATCGAATTCAGCTTGAGGAATTGAGTTTTCCATGGAATTGGTTTCCTTTCCGTGGTACCGATCACACCTTAAGGGCTGGATCTTTCATACTTTTAATTATACACCTTGCATGTTTATTTGGTTGCATAATTGATCAGATATAAACAATGCATTTCCATTCCAAGGTTTTGAGGCAAATCTAGGTTGAAAGACTCCCCTTAGGCCACCCAGCTAGTAATTTGCAAACAATTTTTCCCCTGACTTGCAATTCAAGATTTAAAGAAAGAAAAAGATGCACAATGCTATCCTTCTAGTCTGAAATAATCCAAGCAATTTCATTTTTAGGTTCTTTGCAAGAGGTGAAGTTAATTGCATGAATATGGACCCCTTTTCACCCTTAAGAGGAAACTTCCTATTCTTCCTATCAACTAAGGAAATGCACTATTGGAAAAAAAAGAAGTAGCCGTCTGACCAAACAAAGTTGGGAGACTGCTTTAGATAGGCTGCCTTGATCCTCCAGCACAGGATAGTGAATGATTTCTCTAACATGAAATCCTTCCATTTACCTTATCAATTGAAGGGGTGCTTTCATTGTCAGAAAGTCTAGAGGAGAATAAAAGGTCATGATAAAAGGGAGGTAAGGTAAGGATCCTCCAGGGCTGTTTAAAAAGGAACAATTTCCTGGCATTTATGAGTACAAAAATTGCAACCATCCTAGGAGTTGCAACCTGCATGGACCTAGTTGTATACATAGCAAGCCCATGCCTTACCCTATTTTTTGGATAGGGTGCCCTAGCCTGGCCCAAAATCTTGGAACAATACCTGGGATACCGTAGCTTTGCTAAACTGAATTTTCATAAAAAAAAGAAGCGCACAAAGGTAAAATCAGGCATATGAAACATAAGCCAACCTTGGGTACCACCCAAATAGACTTTATTTTTCTTCCGTATGTGAAATACATAAATACATACACTTTACCCAGAAGTGGTTTCGGGGCCAAGCCTGGAGTCCCTAGTCAAGCCCAAGTTTGGTTATCCCAACAGTAACCAAATCTTACCTGGTGCCCAGCTGCCAAACACAGGCAAAAACTGGGTTTGGGTTAGGGGTGCAACTTGGGTTCATGAAACTCGGGTTCTCCTCAACCCTAACCATAACCCTATTTGTAAAATTTTAACCCTAAGCCTATTCGTAAAACTTAACTCTAATCCTATTTTTGAAAATTGAGCTTAGGTTGAGTTTTGAGTTGGAATTCGGGTTGATGAAAAAAGTCGATTTGTTAAAAAGAATTCAATAATTATCCAGAATAAGATTATGATAGGAGGCATTGGCAAGAAGACCGACAAATCGGAAGACAAGTACATAGTGTTGATGGTGATTTGAAGAAAATGTGCAGACTTGCATTATAATTGAGCTTTGCCATTGTGATAGGAAGCATTGGTAAGAAGACTAGTAAATCTGAGTATTAGTACATGCTGTTGATGATGGTTTGAGGAAAATGAGCAAACTAGCATGATGTTTCTGTTTCACCATTGAATTAATATGCTTCACACATATAAGATTCAACAATATAGACGGCTATTAACTACATAATGCCATACGTAACATGGATTGGCAATGGACAAGGAATTTTAAGTCTGCGTAAAATGATTTCAAATGAAGATGTAAAAAGTGGTTTATCCACAAATTAAAAAACAATTAAGAAAGAACCAAACATATCAGAATATATAACCTTTGTCTTGCATTTGCATAGGAAATAAAATTTCAAGACGAGAACATTGGTTCCATGTGCCTATATGGTATTACAATATTTAGGAAGTACAAAAGGAGAGATTGAACATGAATGACTTAAGAGGGAGAATTAACTAACCCTCAGAAATTTTTGTAAAGCAAAGATGACAAAATTATGCATCAAACAAGGTCCACACATATAAACACACAAGCAAGTACAACTTACCTTTTAAAAACGAAATCCATGGGAGAATCATATCAATTACTACATTTCTATAGACTGGATACTAGACTTAACAATTCTATATACCCAAATTATTTAGAGCAACCTTTGCAATGGACTGTCTCAAATAATGTGTGTGGGTTTCAAGCTTTTTGTGTCAATCTCGAGCCTACATGAAGGGATTCCAGCCATCAGGTAAAAAAAATTATGTCAAAATTTTGCCATGGCTTGTTATATCCAATCTCTTCTTAACAATGAAAACATAAGGGATTGATTTACCGATAATGCCCAAAAAATTGTTCTATCCAATCACTTCTTAGCAATGAAGCCAAAGGGGATTGATTTAGTGGACATAGTCCACATGAAAAGAAAAGAGAAATGCTACTTTATGAGCAAGAATAGTTTGCAATATAACAAAAAGTAAAATCATCGTCAAAACATAAGCACATGCAAGCACAAAATGATCACGTTGATTCATGTCTATGATTTTTTTTTTTAACTTTTATGCAAGATTACCAAAGAAAAAATATCTTGGTGCGAAGCCTTCCAAGTATCTTTAGGAGCATAATTTTCTAATCCTTCCACCACCGCCTTGTCAATAGATGGTAACCCTAATGTGAAGCAAACAGACTGGCTGAGTTTGGCTATCGGCAACAGATCATGGACTATAAAATCCAAATTAGAAACTCACAGGAGAGTATCATCATCAAAAACAAAAATCATATTGTTATGATAATAAACATTAAGTTCTAAAGCAGGCAAATCCAAATAAAAGGATAAGGATAAGACGAATAATATGGAAAAACAAACATTGATGCATTGAGAAGAACCCGATGACACTTAGCAGATCCTAACCACAATTCGGAGAGTGAAATAAAGAAAGAACCAACATACAAAAATCACAACTAAAGGGAATAAACCAACAAAAAATGGAACTAAAAACTACAATGGCATAGATAACAGCAATATAACACCCACAAAACCCCAACACGTTCAAAAATTAATTGAAAATACATTATCAGAATCTGACTACAGATTTCTATTCTAAAATAGATCAAGGAGAAAACAACGAAATAACATGAGACACCAAATGTAAATCTATCATTTGTATATTCAACGATCAATCACTTGGTAATACCAAACAGCTATTTCTCGATCTTTTCACAATAGGAATATAAACGAAATGATATCAACACCAAAATGTTTCAATCTAGATCCGAATAAAGATTGAAATCCTTTTGAAATCATGATCTGAACACTCCTTAACTCGATCAGCAACGAAATGACAAAACGGGGGGAGGGAGAAGGGCTTGGCAGTGTTGCAGTAGCCAGTAGGGGGAGGGAGAAGGGGGGTGGCAGTGTCGCAGGCTTGCAACAGTCGGGGGAGGGAGAAGAAGGGCGCATTTGGGTTAGGTTTTGGCTGTTTGGGTGCTGCTAAAATGATACATATATATTTTTATTTATGTTTTATAAAAATGTAATTCAGGTTTGGCTTGACCCTAACCTAAGTTGGATAGTTTTTAAATCGGGTTTGGGTTGAACCTGGGTTTTTTGGGCTCAGGTTGGGGAAAAGTGGGTTTGAGCAACGTTGGAATTTGGTTTCGGCGGGTCAGACTTGGGTTCAAGTTGCACCCCTAGTTTGGGGTGGGTCAGCCAACCCAAGTTGCACCCTACAAGCTATTGCTATGTTGACAATTTGACTAGAGTAAACCAGACAAGATTTTGCAATAGATTCCTTAGATTGTTAGCATTGGCAACTTGGCTCATAATCTCCAATTAGCAGTGATAAAATAGATACCTCATGACAAAATGGGCCCGATGGAGTGGATTTGATTGGAATAGAATTGAATGTAAAGGAAATTGATGTCAACAATATCGGGGATGATGTTAGCTATAAAGTGAATAAGGTTAAAATAAATATGAGGTAATGATTAAAAAAGTAGGGTTGTTATGGAAAGAACATGTCAAATAAACCCTTGGGAAATGAACTTATCTATGCAATTGAATTCCATGGTAATCAAATCACTCTACTGATTAGGCCTGTTGACAATGTTGAGATGACATTGCTAGTGAGACATTTAGACATTTTATTTATAATATTGACAAGGAAAACATAATGTCTCATTTGAGCATTCTTTTGCCTTTCAAAGAACCAAATCTACCCCCATTAAGTAGAATGGAATTCTGTCTGCTTGATCCTTTTTTAATGAATATTTTACGTGTTCAGAATCGAGATTCTAATATCTGAATCAATTTCCATTCTTTGCAAGGCAAAAAGTGGAAAAAAATTAGAATCAATGATTTTCTGTCAAGTTATTCTGGTTCACCTGTAATAATTGATCATAGTCACGGTTCTTCTTTATTGTCATGCTTTGAAAGCCAAAGCTCATTTTGGAATGGGTTTGACTTGTTCCGATTATTCATGTTGTGGACAAAGGAGAGTTTCCCAATGAGAAATGATTTGATAATTTCTATTTATTTGTGTAATTCTATTCTGTGCTATGTTTTCAAGTTGCTTTTGTACTTTTACTTTTACCTGCCTTTTTCTTATTACTATTGTTTTCCTTTTGATTCCTCTTTTTGTTCCTCTTGAACCAAATCTCGCATAACTTAGTGTTCTTACTATTTTTGATATGATACAGGCATTCGTCACACACGTTCAGCACCTCAGATTGTGCAAATTGCACTAATCATTTATTAAGCTGCAGTTGCTGTGCAAATGGGCATTCAAAAGATTGGATGTCCAACAGCAAAGTTGAGCATCCATTGCAAGCAAAGTTCCACTTACACAGCAGATGAAGTCAACCAAGATGGAAGGACTTTCACAGAGATCTATTCAGGTGACGATTCAGATATCCATGAACTGACAGAAACAGGCTCCGAGCTATGCATGATAGGGGATCAGCTATGCATCATTCCATATGAACTTTATGATCTTCCTGATCTAAAGGAGATACTATCTGTAGAAACATGGAATTCTTGTCTAACTGATCAAGAAAGGTTTTCTCTTTCAGCTTACCTTCCAGATATGGACCAGCATATGTTTTGGGTGACCATGAAGGAGCTACTTGGTTGTAAAAACATTTTCTTTGGCAGTCCATTGATGGAACTGTTTGAGAGATTGAAAGGTGGAGTGTGTCCACCATCTGTTATTCAGTTTAGGGAAGGTCTTCATTTTCTAGAAAGAAGGGCATTTTATCATTCATTGAGATCATACCATGAGAACTTAACAAGTACATTCTCAGATATGAAGAGTGCATGGAGAAAATGTAAACCAACCACCAGTATTGAGGAAAGGCTCCATATGTGGAATACATGGAAAAACCACCAGGGCAAGGATAAGGTTGATCTCAATGCATTTCTGGCTGAGGATGACTCAACTGATGAGAAGGAGCTTATCACAGGTGCTGCCACTAAGGAGATGAAAACTTCTATCTTGAATGGGATTTCTTTTGTGCATGGCAATTCCAATCCAAAAGGTGTTCTAAAAATAAAGCCAGGTGGACTGAGCAACTTGCAGAATGGCACTATCTGCAGACCACCACCGAAGGGTGTGTTGAAAAGAATACCAAGAGGCCCTCCAGCCCAACCACAACAGACTAGTGCACTGTCAGCGCATGAGGAAGCCACCAGCTTAATGGACATTTCAGTTTTGCCACAATTGATGTCTAGATCTCCTTTGCCCCATCCTGCAATTCATTGGGATTCAGGATACTGCAATCATGATGTGCCTTTTCTGCGTCAGCCAGTTAGAGGTACGAAAGCTTATGCAGGTTCAGAACTACCTGAATTTGTTGCAGATCAACTTAACGTGGAATATTCAAACCGCACCGTAGAACCAAGTGGTGTGAGAATGATGAGAGTAGTGAAGGATCCAGTATTTGATAACATTGCTGGAGTGGAAGGCCAGAACATGTTTCCAAAAAATTTGCACAGTTTGAGGAGATATTCATGTCAAAACATTGAGATTGAGGAGCATCCGATTGGCAGAAGCCTTTTGAAGAACTCAAGTTCAAAGAATATGGATTGCTTTAATTATCCAAGAAAACAACTGATAATTCCAGTGCATGAAAAGCAAATTCTCATGTTTCCAAGAACAAGTGAAGTAGTTTCAGGGATGTCAGGCATTGGAACTGTGGGCTCTCAGTTGCTTCCCCATTTGTCTCTGACTCAATCAACAGCACAGGATAGAGACATTGGCAGAAAAGGCATCCGAGAGCCTTATGAAAAACCAGATGGTAACACGCTACCTATAACATACAAGAGAAGGAAAGCCCAAATGAAAAACCTGATCCATTAAGCTTTGCTAAAGAATGCAGGAATGCATTTTGAATCGAAAATGTTGAATAAAATGAGTCACCATGTCAGTGAGAATGTGTAGACCTAAAAGATGATAGAACCAGAAAATCAAACACCTCTATGGAAGTGACTAACATTGGTTACAGTTTTCTCCTTCAGCATGAACAGACATAATCTTTCTTGAATATCATAGCAGGAGCTGTCTGATATATGTGACTATGTTCTATCACTTATATTGTTGGCAAGCTGCATCAATTTTTATAATGGAAACTGTGAGCGATGTAAATTGGAATGTATATGCATCTTGTAAGTTTGTATATCATGTAGATGGTCTTTAATCACCTTTTTGTGAATCTGGTTAGTAGGCATGCCCCTTACTTCATGGTGGCTTTTACTCTTATTACCTGGGGCGAGTAGGATAATTCTTCTTGATCTTTGATCTTTCTATTTTCTAGAGATGTAGCAGAGAATATGCATCACGATTTTGGGAGAATGGAAACATGGTGAGTTTTTAACTGTTATATACCTGTATCAGTTTCTTTATTGCAACAAAACATACAGCATTTATCACTAATTGTTGGGATCTTGCCAGCAAATTTTAGACTGACATCAGTGTAGATCAATGCTTCACTGTATGTGTAAGTTAATGATTCTCGATATGAATGGAAAATAACTATGTTTGAATTGTTCTCTTGATCAACAATACAAGGTGACTGATTGTAGTCTATTCATTCTTTTAATGCAGCTACTTCCACATTCTGTTTGTATTTCCTTAACTTTTCAATTGGTTAAAAAACTTAATTGGCTGGTACCCACCAATCTGCATCTTGAGCCACACCAACCTGAATTTGGCCAGCAGTCTGTGAAGTCTGGATTGGCTTGTTACAGGCTTGCATGGGGACACTGCATGCTACATCAGTATCTTCTGCTGGGCTTTTTCAACTCTTCATCATCCATTTCTTCTGTGGTATCATTCTCCCCTACCCCAACACAGATTGGTTTTAGGAAACAGAAAATTGTTTCTGTGGTCCATCGTTGATCTGGCAGGGCTTATAATTCACAGAGTAATACCATGTTGATTTGAACATGCCACTAGGAAGGCAAGTGCTCTGCTTTTATCATATCCACATTTGTGGTTATGTTCTAACTTTGTGTTGTGCATCCAAACATCCAAACTTTAGCAGTTGACCTTTCTTTTGCTTTCTTCCTCCTTTTCCCATTATATCATCAAAATTGGTTTGGAGTCAGGAAAAAGAAAAGGAAAAGAGGAAGGAAAAGTGAAATGTGAAAAAGTGGTTGAAAGGGAGGAAATGATTTGATAGGATATTGGGTAATTATTGGAAATAAAGCGAAAGAAGACAAAATACATAGGCTTCTTGATGTGGTTTGATAATTAGAAAGACAATAATGAGGAAAAAGTGGGATTGTTGGGGTAGATTGGGGGTAAGTAAATGTTACATTAATTAAAAGAAGGTATGGAAAGTAAGAAAAGGGATTTCCACTTGTTTCCAAATAGGGCATTAGTGATGGGAATCCTACTTTTCTGTAAACTTTAAAGCATCATGGGTAATTGATCAAGGCCAATCATGCTTGAGAGGCAAATTATTACATCTATGGCTTTTTTTTATTTGTATTTCGATTTTGTGTTGCCTTGCTCATGTGCTGAAATTGGTATAAGTATTTGTTAACTTGGACTCGAGAACAGCATGGAGCAAAATTATGGTCAGTCTTCTTCAAATTACATCAAACTACTGCTTACTAGTAAATTCCTACAGTCTGCAACCCATATGTTCTTATATGCACACTGTTAAAGTCATTTATTGCACGGATTAGATAGCATTCCCAAGTGGTTATAGAGCATTTTCTTTCTTTGCTGAGCAGATTTATCCAAGAGTTTAAACTAGCATGTTTTGCTTTCTAGAAGATGAGAACTGCAGACCAGCCACTCAAGATTCCAGGAATAATGCCAGGGTTTTCACATGAACACTCAGATTATCCATGTGGCATGGTCCTTTTCCAAAACTAATTGACATTGGATCACAAATTTTAAACCCCTTTGATTTCAATGTTTTTTTTTTAATCTTTGGCAATTATTTTTTTTATTTAATTTTTTTATGGGATTAGGATTGTATACTTTGCCTTGAGTGCTTATCATGCCAGGTGCTTGATTTCGCTACGAGGCCAGCAGACATTCTGTATTTTCCAGCCATTACAGTTTTTTGGTTTTGAAATAATTGTTTAATTTCACACGTGAGATTTAGTGGATGTATTATTTGTTTTCAGGACATTTTCCTGTCACCTTTATTTATTTGGCAATTTGTGCAGACTGCAGAGTATGCTAGGCTATAAGAAGAGCAAAACCTTAGATGCTGCAAATGGGTTTTGCTTTTTCCTCACTAAGTATCTGGTATGGTTCTTAACTCTTTTGTTCATCATCTTCATCTGGCATCACATCTAGATGGAATTATTGGTGTTCTATGCATTTGATGAAAATCATTTTTTCCCTCATAACAGGGATTTTGTCACAAATTTCCACCTTCAGTGTTGCAATATATTTAGTTTGAGAGAAATCAGATATTGAACTAGCATTAATCGCTCTCAAATATGGGCTTTGAACCAGAATTGATTGTTTTCAATTATGTGTTTGTGAAAAGTTTTTCCATGACAACTTCTGCACTTTTAAGCCCAACATTGATTTTTTTCAATTGTGTTTGTGAAAAACTGTGCTATGATGACTATTTTTACTTTTGCTTTCTTTTTTTTTTTTTTAATAAAATTATGTCATAGAGGTGTATATTGAACTTGATGCAGTTGTATCAAATGATGTTCATAGGCAGAAGAAATAGCTTAGAAGCTTTATTGAACCAATTGGAAGCAGTCTTGGATGCAAAAAGTTGGCTTTATTACTGTGCTTTTTACAAAATTTCATGTTTGGCAACTTCTTTGATTAAGAATTTGTACTCATGTTTACCACTCCCCTTAATTGCTGTTTTTCTTTCTCCTTTTAAGTTGAGATGACGATGATTAAACTCAACAAGTACTCTTGCAGTTGGCTATGGTAGAGGGCCTCGTTCATATTTTAACCAGTTGATATGTATGCTGTTGAAGAACAAGGGACATCTTACTTGTTGTTTTTTCAGTGTCAATAGAGTTAGAAAGCCAATCATTCTGACCAAATGATGCAAGAGGATCTAAGTTAGAAGATGCTGAATTGTTAGATGGCATGTTGTTGGCACTGAGATATCTTGAGTTGGCAGATTAGTGCAAAGATGATAGGTAGTCGTGATCTTTTCTTAATTAGGACAATTTTGGGTGCGCTTCGGTATTTTGGCTATAACTCTGACTACGGGTATCAGAATCACACATATGACCCTAATTCGGAAAGATCTTTTTGGCCCGCACGTCATGGCCACCCAGCTTCGCTTGGGCGCATATTTTTCGATGTCAAAGTCCATTGTTTTCTCCTTTGAATCCCCATTTTTAGTTATTTTTTTTCCTTTTATACTAATATTTTACTTATCATTTAGGAAGTGATTCTGAACCCGATTTGGGCCAAATTTTTGGCAGATTACTTCTTTTATTACGTATTTCTTTTTGGTATGATTATTTGGATTTTGCTATTTTTGGTAAAATTCTGATAATGATGATTTTCAACTATACAGTTCGGCTTGTGGGCTGATTTTTGACATTCTTAGATTGCATAATTTTGAATTGAACATCAGAGGTGTTTCTTTGTATTTTTGGGCATTTTTTGTATTTTTGCTCTGTGAATTATTTGTTGAAACTAGCCTGCAGAATAATTGCTATTCTGTCTAGCGTTAGTTGGTATCAAAGCTTCAGTATTTTCCTGGGATGAGATTTCATCAGGTTCCATGGGTGGTGGTCGTGGTTGTGGTCATGGTCATCGTGGACAGGTTCTGAACGATGAAGTCCCACATCATGATTGTAATGTTCAGGATGTAATGATTGAGGATTTACAGTGGCAAGTCATAGAGTTAACATAGCGTCTAATGGCGTAGGACTTCGGTGATCATGAGATGGATGATCACGATTTCGATTCCAGTTTCAAAAACCTGTATCACAATCGTGCTTGATTTTGGGAGCACCATGGTCGAGAGGATCGTCATGGAGACCTCGGTTTTAGAGTGGATTTGCCCGAGTTTTTTGGTACATTACAGGCCGAATGATTTGTTGATTGGTTGAATGAAGTGAATCGTATTTTTTGAGAATAAGGAAATCTAAGATCGTGTCAAGTGAAACTGGTCGCCATTAAACTTAAAGTTAGAGCCTCTGTGTGGTGGGAGCAGTTGAGGTGATCACAAGATAGGCAGGGCAAGGCCACGATCACTGATTGAGAGAAGATGAAGAAGAAGATGAAGGGTTACTTCCTTTCGGTTACACTCAAACCTTGTTTTAACAATTTCATTCGTTGAGGCAAGGCACAAGATTGGTTGATGATTACATGGAGGAGTTCTATCAATTGATAGCTTGAAATGATTTATCTGAGATGGAATAACAGATGGTGACACGGTATTTGGGGTGATTACGACAGCCCTTGTAGGATGTCCTCAGCCTTTACTCGCTGTGGAATGTTTCTGAAGCATACCAGCGTGCACTTACTATGGAAAAACAACAGAACAGAAGGCCAATGATCAAAAGCTATCAAAGTAGTCGGTTAGTTTGCCCTCAAGAATCCTATCCTACCCAGCAACCACTGTAGGGTAATTCTAACTCAAATATTAAATGTTTCAAATGTGGTGAACAGGGAACATAGAGTGACTTAGTGTAGGAAGCTTGCTAGTCAGAAGGTTAAAAATCTCCTGATTGAGGAAGGCGTGGTAGAAAAAACTTGAGTGATTGAAGAGCCTGTATATGATGATGATGAAGATGGAGATAGCCATGAGACTTTGGTCGTTCGTAAGAGTTTATTGACTCCCAAGGGTCATTCAGGGGACGATTGACTGAGAACCAAAATCTTCCACATGATCTGCATAGTTGCAAATAAAGTCTGCAAGATGATCATTGATAGTGACATTTGTGAGAACGTAGTGTCTGAAGAGGCTGTCCAAAATTGCAGTTGAAGATAGATTGTCATCCCATGCCATACAAATTGTTGTGGCTGAATAAAAGCAGTGAGGTAACAGTAGATAGGCGATGCCTAGTGTCTTTTTCGATCAGTAGGAAATATTTTGATAATGCTTGGTGTGACATGTCTATGGATGCTTGTCATGTACTGTTAAGCAGACCTTGACAGTATGACCATAATGTTATTCATGATGGGTGGAAAAATTCATATTCCCCGAGCATCAAAGGGAAGAAGACTGTGTTGGCACCTCGTCAGGAAGAAACCACTCCGACCCAGTAGTCAATAATGCTAATCTGCTTTCTATGTCTAGGTTTTTAGTTGAGATCGAGTGTGGAGATGTGGTCTATGCTCTGCTGCCTTGTGGAAATAGTGTAGCAGACGTGAATCCAAATTTACCAATAGTGGTGCAGCAATTGCTAGTAGAGTTTTTTGACCTGATGTCGGAGGATCTTCCTCTTGGGCTACTCCTATGAGGGATATTGAACATTAGATCGACCTAGTTCCGGGGTCCAGTTTGCCTAATTGACCAGCGTATCGCCTTAGTCCTAAGGAATCTGAAGAGTTGCAACGATAGGTGGTAGGGTTGTTGGAGGGGGGCTATATCTATGAGAGTATGAGCTCATGTGCAGTTCCTGCTCTGTTGGTGCCAAGGAAAGATGGCTCTTGGTGCATGTGTGTTGATAATAGAGCAATCAACGTGATTACAATGAAATACAGGTTTCCAATTCCCTGGCTGGATGATATGTTAGACTAGTTGTCCAGTATTAAGGTCTTCTAAAAAATTGAGTGAAAGACAACGTTTAAGACGCAACATGGGTTATATGAGTGGATGGTCACGCCTTCTGAGTTGTCCAATGTGCCCAATACATTTACGAGATTTATGCATTAGGTTTTACGGCCTTTCATGGGGAAATTTGTTTTAGTTTACTTTGACGATATCCTCATTTATGGCCTGACATGGGCTTCACACTTTGATCACCTCTGTGCTGTTTTTGATATGTTGAGGACAGAGCACCTATTTGTCTATTAGAAGTGTGCTTTCTTCACTATTTCTGTAACTTTTTTTGGTTTTGTTGTGTCTATAGATGGTGTTCATGTAGATCAGTTGAAGATAGATGCGGCGGCCTTAGAGTAGCCTAAGCCAAAGACCTTGCGTGATGTTAGAAGTTTTTATGGATTAGCATCCTTCTACCATTAGTTCATCATAAACTTCAGCACTCTGATTGCTCCTATCATAGAGTGCCTCAAGGGACGTGATTTCCAATGGTTCCGAGGAGGTGGAGGTCGGTTTTCAACTAGTCAAGTAGATTATGACAAAGACACCAGTTTTGACACTTCCTTATTTTAAAAAGGTGTTTGAAGTAAACCATGATGCATTTGGGGTTGGCATTGGTGGTGTTTTGAGTTAAGAAGGGCGCCTAATAACTTTTTTCATTAAGAAGCTATCAAGATCAAAGAAGAATTATTCCACCTATGATCTAGAGTTTTATGCCATAGTTTAGTCCCTGAAGCATTGACGTCGCTACCTAGTACAGAGAGAGTTCATTCTCATCACTGATCATGAGGCCCTGAAGTTCATCAATGGCTAACACAAGCTGATTAGACGGCATGACAAGTTGGTGGCGTACTTGCAAGAGTTTACGTTTGCGCTGAGGCATCAAGTATGGAGTCTGAACCATGTCGCAGATGCACTAAGCCATCATATGTTACTCCTCACCACCATAAGCACTAGAGTTGTAGGATTTGAGGCTTTTTCTAATATGTATGCTGCAGATCCTTTTTTTGGGAGGATAATTCAGGAGGTAACTGATGGTCAACGATATAATTTTATTTTGCATAACGGTTATCTGTTTTGTAGATTACAGTTTTGCATTCCAGATTGTTCACTAAGATAGCAGATTATTAATGAACTTCATAACGAGGGTCACTTAGGGCGAGATAAGACATTGACTTTGAACGCTTCTAATTATTATTGGCCTAAATTAACTAGTGACATGGCTCGTTATATGGGGCGTTGTTATGTGTGTTAGCGGTCTAAGGGAGTTCTCACTAATACGGGCTTGTATATACCTTTACTTGTACCTGAAGCCCCTTGATTTGATGTCAGTATGGACTTTGTGTTGTGATTATCTCGTACCCAACGAGCCATGGATTCTATTTTAGTTGTGGTTAATAGGTTTTCCAAGATGGCCCATTTTATAGCTTGAAGGAAAACAATGGATGTTGCCTGGATCGCCCATCTTTACTTTAGGGAGATTGTGTGTTTACATATTGTTCCCCGATTCATTACTTCAGATCATGACACCAAGTTTATGAGTCATTTCTGGAAGAGTTTATGGGTGAAATTGGGGACAAAGTTGAATTTTATCAGTGCCTACCACCCCCAGACAAATGGTTAGACCGAGGTGGTGGACCGGAGTTTGGGGAACCCTTTGAGGAGTTTGATAGGAACTAAACCATAGTAAGATGTGGTGTTACCTCAAGCAAAATTTGCCTATAATAGGTCAAAGAATAGAATCACAGGAATGAGCCTATTTGAGATTGTCTATGGTCAAAATCCATTCGAGGTGCTTGACTTAGCCCCTATTCCATGTATGGGTCGTTTGAGTCACAAGACAGATGAGAAGGTAGAACATCTTCGGGGTATCCATGAGCAGGTAAAGCTAACCATTCACTTTAGGCCGACAATCACCGTTGTTAGGTACTTTTTGATGTTGGTGATTTTGTTTGGGGGGGTATTAACTTGTGATCGTTTTTCCTGTTGGAGAGTATAATAAGCTAAAGGAGCGAAAGATTGGACCCTGTGAGATCCTATAGAAAATCAATGATAATGCTTGTTTGATTTTTTGTTTTTTGTTTTTTGTTTTGATGATGAACAAACTTGGATTAAATATGCTTTACTATGTTGTTTGATGATGTAACATATATTTGATGTAGATTGGATTGATGTAAATGTAATGAAATGCATGTAATTAGGTTGTGTGAAGTGTATGGATAGAGTGTAAACAAATTTTTGGAAATAGGTTAAGTATGGAAAACGTTATGTGAAAAAATCCGTCGACGTTTTGTTTAGCAACCTCGACGGATTTGCAGTCAGGTACATATCCGGCGAAGTTGGTAATTGGTGAACTTCAATGGATTCAAATCAGGCGAAGTTGAATTTTGATGAACCTCGATGGATTAGGAGTTAGAGACATATTCGGCGAAGTTAAGACTTTGATGGATTTTTCTATGAAGGAAAACGTCGACAGTTTTGGCACCGTTGCAAGCAGTTATAAAGATCCGAAAATGAAGCAGTTTGACATTTTCTTTAACCTCGTTTGAGAGATTATCTCCCAGCTGATTAACATCAATATAAATGAGAGATGAGTTAAAAAATGTGTGTGGGAAAATAGAGAAGAAAAATCTTTTAGTGTGAACAAGAGAAAATCAAGTGATCAAGACTATAAAGAGATTCTAACTTTGGTTTTGCAGGTGAATGAAGCTTGGACAATTAGAAACATTGAAGTTCACCTGAGAGTTGAATTGTTTATAAGCCTTTCATTATTAGATTCTTTATTCTGTTAATTTTACCTTAGTTTGGGTTGTAAACCAATAGATAGTTAAATCATAATAGGTTGTGTAAGTGATTCATCTATATAGTTACTTAGAAGTGTAAGTCTAGAGAATAGAGTATCTGTACCACTGTAACTTTGGGATTAAGTGTTGACTAGTGGAACCTAAGTCTGTTATTGTGATTTAGAGAGTGGTGTAGGTAGGGAGTGCCGAACCACTATAACATCTGTGTTCTAAATTCATGAGTCATTGTCTTTATGGTACATTCAATCGCTTCTATAAGATTGCGTTAGTTTAGCCATAAGGCGGGACCAACAAGTGGTATCAGAGCTGTCTTTATATTGCTCAAAGTGATTGCCTATGGCTACAATTACAAATAAAAGTGGCAATGACAATAGTGACAGAAATGGAAATGGAAATGGAAGTAGTGGATTTGCCTTCCGATCAACTAGCTTTCTAGAGGGATTATCTGCAAATAGACCTCCATATCTAACTGAAGATAATTATCTTCTCCATGTCTAACTGAAGATAATTATCTTCTGTGAAAATTAATAGTGCAAAGTTTCTTAATGGGTTATAATATGTTTGCATCGTGCATAATTGAAGATGGTTTTACAGGACCAGTTGGAAAAATAAGTACTTGGACTGCAGAACAGAAAGAGAAAAGTTCAGCAAATGAACAAGCTAAAAGCTTGTTATATTGTGCTATATCTCAAGCTGAATTTGAACGGGTGTTAACTTATAAAACTGCAAAAGATATGTGTGAGAAACTTAAAGTTACCTATGAAGGCACATTACAAGTAAAAGAGACAAGAATGAATCTTTTTGAATCCATTACTGAGATGAATCATGGGTTTATCAAGATCGTCAATGCTTTGAAAGGTCTTGGAAAAGAGATTACTGAGAATGAAGAAGTTCAGAAAATACTTAGATCTTTACCTAAAGCTTGGACTACAAAGGTGACGGCAATCAAAGAAGCAAAAGACGTCTCAAAGTTAAAAGTTGATGA
Source organism: Pouteria campechiana (assembly GCA_036873735.1). Lineage (NCBI taxonomy): Eukaryota > Viridiplantae > Streptophyta > Magnoliopsida > Ericales > Sapotaceae > Pouteria > Pouteria campechiana. The sequence goes on from JAYJMB010017472.1 coordinate 86,794, forward strand.
TTTGATGGGATTGTTGCTATCATATGAGCATGTCATCAAGAAGAATGAAACTGAATCAAAAGGTAAGAAATTTGTAAGCCTAAAAGCTAATTTTGATCAATCTGATCTTGATGCAGGTGAAGAAGATGAGGAAATTACTATGCTCACTTGTCGATTCAAAAATTTCTTCAAACAAATAATAAAATGAAGAAAAGATTTGCAGCGGCTCCATGAGTGCAAAATAAGAAAGGTGACAGAAAATTCAAAATTGAAACTTCAATCAAAAAAGAAGAAGAGGAACTCACATGTCATAACTGTGACGAAAATGGACCTCTAAAGAGAGTATGCTCATTTGTCAAAAAGAAGAACCAGAAACCTCAGACTTTTGGAGCTTGGCATGACAGTGACTCATCAATCTCTGTAGATTCTAAATCTGAAAGTGAAGAATGTCATATTGGTCTAATGACACATGAAGATGAAGATAAAGAGAGCGATGCTTCAGATGAGGTAAGTTATGATGAGTTATTGTTTGAATTGTAAAAAAAAATATACTGAACTTCTTGATTAATCAAAGTTGATAATTGAAAAATATGCAAAATTGAAAAAAAGAATTTCAGATTCAAAAAAAGTGATACTGAGAATTCAACTAGAATTTAATGTTCTTTTTGATGAGTATTCAAAATTGAAATCCGAAAATGATCTTTTGAAAAATGACTCAAAAAAAAATGTTGGATGAAAACCAAAAGTTGAAATTGTATAGTACTTTGAAAAATACGATCAATCAGATGAAGAACAATTGTTCATTTTGTCAAAACCATAATATATATTTCAGAAGAAAAACTTTTAGCTTTCACAAAGGGCGATGTTATTTTTGCAATAAATTTGGGTACATTGCTTACAATCGTACCGTAAAAGATTACAAAACAATGAAATAAAATTAATTTGGGCACTTAAACAAATTGTTTTCTTATCTGACAAACATGGACCTAAGATGCGGGTACCAAAGACATGACTTTTTCCTTTTCAGATATGCTTGACTTCAAGAATAAAATCTAGCTGGTACCTTGACAGTGGATGTTCACATGACAGGAAACAAACATTTGTTTAAAAGTTTATCTTTTCAGGATAAAGGTAAAGTAACTTTTGGAGACAATAATCATTGAATAATCAGAGGAATTGGAATGATAAGTATTTTAGGTATGGATATTATTGATGTGTATTATATGGAAGGTCTTAAACACACCTTTTTTAGCATAAGTCAACTATGTGACAAAGCTTTTGAAGTTGTGTTTAAGTCTAATAAATGTATTGTTCACAATAATGTATGAAATAGTATATGTTGTGGAAAGCGAAATGGAAATGTATATACTTTGGACCTTAGTACAGATCATGTAAAGTGTCTATCTGCAGTAGACAATGAAGCTTTAATATGACACAAATGTTTTGGTTATGCCAACATGTACACAATTAAGAAGCTTATAAAACTTGATCTTGTAAAAGGCTTACCAAAAATGAAGATTAATGTGGATCATGTATGTGATGCATGCCAATTTGGTAAACAAATAAAAGCTTCTTTCAAATAAAAAAAATGTTGTTTCTACATCAAAGCCTCTTGAGTTATTGCATATGGATCTTTTCGGACCTAAACGATCAAGAAGTTTAAGTAGGAAACAGTACATGTATATAATTGTTGATGATTTTTCTAGATATACTTGGGTATTGTTTGTAGGTGAAAAAGATGAATATTTTGAGCTTTTCAAGAAATTTCATCACAAAGTTCAAAATGAAAGTGGAACACGAATTCTCTCAATACGAAGTGATCATGACAGAGAATTTGACAATATTCAGTTCAACGACTTCTGTGATGAACTTGGAATAACTCATAATTTTCCTGCACCTAACAAAGTGGTTAATAGGAAGAATAGAGTTTTAGTTGAAATGGCTAGAACAATATTAATTGATGCAAATCTTTCTCATAGATTTTGGGCTGAAGCTGTAAACACTGCATGTTATATAATCAATCATGTTTACATTCGTCCAATTTTAAAGAAAACTTCTTATGAACCGTGGAAAGGTAGAAGGCTAAACATTACATATTTTCATTCCTTTGGCTGTAAATGCTATGTATTGAATAATGAAAAAGATAACCTTGATAAATTTGATAAGAAAAGTGATAAAGGTGTATTTCTAGGGTATTTTTCTTCTAGCGAAGTGTATCGAATCTACAATAAGCGAACATACATAGTAGAAGAGTCAGTCCATGTAAAATTTGATGAGACTAACTCTTGGCTGAGAAAGGTTGATAATGTAGATGAGGAAAATGAGAGATTTGATTTTCTTGAAATATCAATTGAAGCTCAACAAGGATCTAAAGATTTACCACAAGCTGAATCATCAAATCTACCTGAGGAAAAAATTCATGCAGAATAGGTGAGTGAAGGTGAGTTGACTAAACCAATCCAGTCAATTCATACTTATAGATATCATTCATTAGAAGATATTATAGGAAATGTGTATGACAAAATGAGAACTCGTAGCTCACTTCATAATATCTGTGGTAATTTTGCTTCTGTATCTTATATTGAATCCAAAACAGTAAAAGATGTCATTTGAGATGAAAACTAGATCATTGCAATGCAAGAAGAGCTAGATCAGTTTAAACGTAACAACGTGTGGACACTTGTGCCAGAATCAAATGATTAGTCTGTAATTGACACAAAATGGATCTTTTCAAATAAACTTGATGAATCTGGGATTGTTGTAAGAAATAAAGCATGTCTAGTAGCACAGGGATATTCTCAAGAAGAGGGAATAGATTATGATAAGACATTTGTACCGGTTGTCAGACTTGAGGCCATAAGAATGTTACTTGTTTTTGCATCATTCAAATAATTTCGATTATTTCAAATGAATGTTAAAAGTGCATTCTTAAATGAATATTTAAAAGAAGAAGTGTATGTTAAACAACTTCCAAACTTTGAAGATCTTGAACATCCAGACTATGTATTCAAACTCACAAAAGCATTATATGGTCTTAAACAAGCCCTAAGAGCTTGATATAAAAGGTTGAGTAGATTTTTAATAAGTAAAATTTTTCAAAAAGGTAAAGTTGACACAACTCTATTCATTAAGAATATTTATTCAGACATTCTTGTTGTACAAATCTATGTGGATGATATTATTTTTGGTTCTACAAATGAAAAATATTGCAAGGAATTTAAATATATGATGAAAAGTGAATTTGAAATGAGTATGATGGGAGAACTTTCACAATCAAAATACATTAAAGAAATGTTAAAGAAGTTCAAAATGGAAAACTTAAAATGCATGCCTATCCTATGAGTGCAAGCATCGAAATGGACAAAGATGAAAGTGGTAAAAGTGTAGGTCAAAGACTATATAGGAGTATGATTGGTTCTCTGTTATATTTAATTGCCAGTAAACCTGACATTTTATTTAGTGTGTGTATGTGTGCTCGATTTCAGTCAAATCTAAAGGAGTCACACTTATCTGCTGTTAAATGCATTTTTAAACATTTTGTGGAAACATCTCATTTAGGATTATGTTATCCTAGAGGATTATCATTTGATTTAGTTGGTTATTATGATGCCAACTATACCGGATATAAGGTAGACAGAAAAAGTATTAGTGAAACTTATCAGTTCCTAAGAAGTATGCTTGTATTCTGGTACTCTAGAAAACAAAGTACTGTTGCACTATCAACAGCTAAAGCTAAATATATAGCAGCAGCCAGTTGTTGTGCACAAATACTTTGGATGAAACAACAGTGAAGTGACTATGACTTTAATGTGGAATGTGTGTCAAATCAAATGTAATAATACAAGCACCATAAATTTGACTAAAAATCCAGTATTACATTCACGCTCTAAACACATCGAAATAAGACATCACTTCATTAGGGATCATGTTCAATTGAAAGATATTTAGGTCGAATTTATTACAACTAAAGATCAATTGGCAGACATTTTCACAAAACCACTTCACACCGATAGATTTTTACAAATAAGAAAAGACTTAGGCATTATTGATCTATTTGCATAATGAATAGCATGCATAAAATAAAAAATATATTTGTTTGAATTTTATCTGTGTTACAAAACGTCGACAGATTATAAACGTCGATGAATTATAAACGTTTACGGATTAAAATGTCGATAGATTCAGAGCCAGCATCGTAACTTTAATACACAATTTGCGCGGGACGGTTACTCTTCTTCTCCTTAAAGCTAGGGTTTCTGTTTCTGAAAATCCCATTCGTCTCCTCTTGGCTTTCTCTCTTCCCCATTGCTAGTTTGGACATATTAGGTCAATTTCTTTCATCATTCTCCATCAAAAACATGGTAATGCTTTGATTTTCATGTTTTCTCTTTTAGTTTTCGATTTTCCTTCAAAAATCCGTGGATTTGAAGTTTTTCTTCAAAATCCTTTCTCATTACCATGTTGTTATCATGAGAAATCGTTGCAATATGTCTAATAAGTTCATATCTATGAAGTTTAAGAAGGATTTTTGAAAAGCCCCTTCATTTACTTTGAAAATTTGGGTTTTTAGGGTTTTTGGATTTGCAAAAACCCTATTCTCTTTTCCAAATCCGTTCATGTGATCCTTGTGTGAAAATTTTTCATTCTCTACATAAATATTGTGGTGATTATTTCTTTAAGTGATGAGATGCTTTGTTTGTGCATTGAGAATTTCTTCAATTTTTGGGTTAAATCCTTGTTTTCATGCAAGATCCATCACTTTCCATCCATCATCATTCATATCCATGACTAAACTACATTTCTTCATTGAATTACTATGAATGTCATGATTATTTTTGATAACCCCTATTTCTACCTAAGTTCTTACTATTACGTTGGTTCTTGCACCTAAATGAATGTCTTTCAAGTTTGATTTGTGATTATTCTATGATTAATGAAAGTAGACTGTGCTTGGTTGAAAGTCATTGCAATGTAGATTGTTTTATTGTTGTTGTGACAAATATACCTATCAGATGCAAATAAGTGTGTTGAACTTGAGTCCTGTTTTGATATTTCATATTGATCAAACCTTCTGTTCTGATTATAATTCAACCTTATCCTTTGATTTGCTTCAATATAATTTGTGTCCTATCCTTT
>JAYJMB010017473.1:0-10180 GCA_036873735.1 Pouteria campechiana
TATAAACTTACCAAACTTCACTCATTACTATACCTGAATTATTAATACGGTCTTATACCAAAATTCAAGGGCTTATAACCTTTTCCTCTCCTAAGCCAAAGGACTCCGTGGATCGGCTGGTTCAACTCACCAACTGGAAAACTTGAGTCGGTAGGATCAGTACTTGAATGCAGTGTTATTAAAATTGGACTGGAGGTTGAACTGCTTAAGTGACTGGTTCATGGTCCAATTGGTTCAACTGAATTGAATGGTTTAACTTATTTTTAAAAAAATAATTCTATAAATAATAGAATGTAAATTTAAAAATTGAAACCATAAATCTTAGCCTTAATAAATATGGTGGATACGGTGTCTCATTTCAGGATAATTAGGATTACAGATTTCTTAATTAGAGACATGTTTTTGAGGAATATACAACTTCTATTTTTATTGGGAATCTCTTCTAAAACGGTAACAATTTCAAGTGGAACTGCATAAAAGCCGTGTCAAAGTTGATGTGCGTTGACGTTAAAGTTTACCAGCTATAGTACTCTAGTGTCATGAACCTTGACAGTTTCTCAGAGTTTGTCGGATTAAGAACGGTCAAAGTTTCCGGTTATGCATGAGGCCAAACGTGAAATGCTTTTTGGAGAGTGATAGCACCAAAAGCATGAATTTAACGCGCCCATATGGAGTTAACGTGGGCAAGTTCGCTATATCATCTTTTAAGCATAAGACGGGCCAACCATTTATAGTTGGCGGATCCAAAGCTCCATCGAAGAGATGGAAAGCACGGCCATTAGCTGACCGGTCGCGCTTGGTTAAATGAAAATGGGTAAAAAAGAAAAAAAAAATTATCATGTAAGATGTAACTATCCTAACCATGTTATTCTTTTTTTTTTTATCATTACTTATTATTTACAAAAAATATTTATTTTACTTTTATTCATTTTATGGGTGGTATAATTTTTTAAATTTCTTTTCATTTTCACCTTTATGAACAGGTGGGAAGAGATTTTAATTCAAAATAAAGTGAAAAAATAATAAAATAATGAAGTTTTTGTATGAAAAGATGAAGGATAATAATTGCAAATATGGATAATAATTAAAATTAAAATTATTAAGTAATTAAAGTATATATTAGATTAATTAGAATGATAAGAGGGTAGAAGATGATCTCTTTTCCCTCTTTCCAAACGCACTCTTTATCAGCGGGGTCAGTAATGGGGCTGTTGAGACTGTCCATAATGCTCAACCAATCATTTCTTGGCTGCTTTTGCTACATCTAACTTTTGAATAAGTTGGATCAATAATCCAGGGGTCAGTTGGATATGGGGCCATAAGCAGATCTGCACCGTGGATTAAGAGGATCCATCATATTGCGAAGTTCTTTTGGAAGTACCAGTTAGTCCCATTAATCGAATTAAGTAGGTAATTGTAGGATCTAGATATGAGCTGATTAACGGTCTGCATGGCACATCAATGAGCCCCGAAAATAGCATCTGTTCAAATCGATTTCGTATTAAACACATGTGAAGCTGACTCGCAGCTAGAGAAATATATGCAAATAATTGTAATGTTTTTTTTTAATCTTTGTCAAATATATGATGATAGATGTGATAGGTGGCTTGCATTTCACTCCTTATTAATATATAATCAAGTTTGCACTGCTGGTAGAAGAAAGAAAAATAAAATGGGGAGAGAGAGAGAGAGAGAGAGAGAGAGAGAGAGAGAGAATGGAAAATTTAGGTTTTCTTTTTAATTTTTTCCATTCCATTTTTTTCTTATTTCCTTATATTATTTAATTTAGAAAATCTTACATTTAAGTATTTACTTTCATTTTTTCTATTAGTTAATGTAGGAAATTCTAGATGGTATGATTGTTATACTATTCTTTGTTATTCAATTAAGGAAACGCTGGATTAATCTTTTTATTATTATTTTATTCTATTATTTGAACGTATTTATACATTTTTTATTCTAGCTACTCAAGTGTCGATGAAAAGCCATCAAGAATATATTTTTAGAATTAATGTTACGATAGAATATTATAAAAAATGTCTTTAAATATTTAATATTTTAAAATATAATCTTTGAATATTAATCACCCGACCAAAGGCCTCCAACGAGATGCTTGGAAACTGCAATTGTCATAAGCTGCAGTTTTGAATTGTGTTGACTTTTCCACGTTATACTGCCCTTGTGTGATCATGAGTTCAAGCCCAGACCCAGTAGACGGAAACAGGCTAAAAGCCCTGACCCTTCATGGGCCTAAAACAATGTGGCCCCAGTGAAAAGGGATAGGTGGGCAAAAGCAAAGAGGGCCTATTGATTTTTATTTTTATTTTTATACTATACATCTAAATACAAACGCTTTCTTTTATCTTATTGATTTTTTATATTTATTTTTTTAGGTTAATCTCGCTGAAACTCTCACTCCGAAGAATCCAAACAACGCACCCTAGATTTTTTTATTATTTTTATTTTTTTTCTCTCCATAGATTCCATTCCCATACTGACATTACAGACTGAAAATGGTAGTTGCCTGTAACATCGCTCGTTTGGAAGCCGTGGCTAAGAGATCTCCATCAGCGTCATCCCCAAGAAGATTCAAGAAGAGTGTTGGGTGGGCATCGGGTACAGCAGTGGCTGCGCACCTATACATGTCTGTCCAACAGTTTATACAGATAAAATTTAAACAGCCCATCATCTTTGACTTATAACTTGAAGTCTTTAATAATATAATTATAATTATTGACAATCAAACTAATTTGATTGTAAGGATGTGATCCAACCAATCGGTATATGTCTATTTTATTTTAGAATTTATTATTATTAAAATGTCTAATTGCATTGATAAATTATGCCTTAGATATACGTCTATATTAATATTAAAAGAAAAGATTATAAAAAATACTCAGGAGAAATACTTCTGTGGAACTAGTTCCTTATTATATCGTAATTCATCCCTTGAACGAACCTTACGTTTCCTCTTTCTAAACAGCGCCTTGCGAAGAAAAGTGGCATTAAGTGCACTGTCAGGCTTAAAATGTGTGCGTTGCTTTGGTCATGCAAGAGCCCCAACTCTTCCATTACCAAGCCGCGCACGAACATCTTGTTCCTAACGTTGAATTTCATGTTTCACAACATCACACGATGACAAACTAACTATCGCATTAGCTGAAGAGTAATTCATCTGCTGCGGAAGTGGGGTTGAAAATCCTCGAACATCGCTGAATCAAACACCAATTCTATAACTAGTTCCTATTTAGTCCTTAATGACATCGCAACTCTTAATCAAAAAAATTATCACGTAAAATATAACTATCCTGACCATGTTGCTCTTTTTCTATCATTACTTCTTCTTCTTCTTTTACAAAACAATATTTATTTTACTTTTATTCATTTTATGGGTGGTATAATTTTTTTTATTTCTTTTCATTTTCACCTTTATGAACACAAGTGGGAAGGGGTTTTAATTCAAAATAAAGTGAAAAATAAAAAATAAAATAGCAAAGTTTTTTCTATGAAAATAGGATGGATAATGATTGAAAATATGAATAATAAAAAAATAAAAGTTTTAAAATAATTAAAATATCACATTTGATTAATTAGAGTGAAAAGCGGGTAGAAAATGATCTCTTTTCCTTGGGTTGGGATCACTTATGACCTGATGCACCTCACCATGATTCCCTAATGCCGCAGGACTTCCTATTTTCAAGCCTACGAGTTTTTGAAAAACAAGATTTCCGACGCACTTTGATATTCTCGTGAGACATGAGATATGAGTATCAGTAGTCTGCTTCCATAAATATCCTTTGATAAGCATATATTTTTAAGTAATACTTTTGTAAGTTTTTGAAATTTTGTTTATGTTAAAATCAATATCGTAAAAAATTAGTAAACACCCTTGGAATGTGCTAACAACCTTTTCAATATATAGAACCCTTTTGATGAGATTAAAGAGCTTATTTTAATAGTATTAAGGATGCAACACATGTAAAAATTAAAAAATTAAAATCACTTTAAGATAAAAAGAAAAGAAAAAAGAGAAAATTTAAATGATATTTTAAACTCAATTTGCCAAGTTTTGTTTAGTGTTTTTGTTAATTTTTTTTAAAACACAACTGGCTTGACCAAGTTTTGTTGGGTGTTTTGATTAATTTTTTTTTTAAGATGCAAATGACTTAGTTGAGTTTTTTTAGATGTTTTGGTAAAAAAAAAAATTTAACTCCGAACAAGCTTAGTTTTGTTTACTATTTTGTTTAGAATTTTCTTAAAATGCAATTAGCTTGGTGGGGTTTTGTTAGGTATTTTGATAAAAAAAATTTAAACACCAAACAAGATAAATTTTATTCAATAATTTGGTTAAAATTTTATTTTTTAAAAGCAATTGGCCAAGTTTTGTTCAATTTTTTATTTAAAATTTTTTTAAAATGCAACTATCTAAGTTTTGTTCGGTGTTGTAATTAATTTTTTAAAATGCAAGTAATTTGGCCAAGTTTTGTTTAGTGTTGTGACTATTTTTTTAAAATACAATTAATTTGGCCAAGTTTTGTTTGATATTTTGTTTATTTTTTAAAAAAATGCGGCTGATTTGCCTATTGTATTTTTCAAAAAAATTAACCAAAACATTAAATAAAACTCATGTTGTTTATGTTTTAAAAAAATTACCAAAATACCTAACAAAACTCCGCCAAGCCAATTAAGCTTTTTTAAAAAAAATTAACCAAAATACTAAACAAAACTCGGCCAAGCTAATTGCATTAAAAAAAACTAAAACACTAAATAAAACTGAGGTAGTTGCATTTAACACAAATGTAAGATCAAAACACTTAATAAAACTAGGCTAAGCGAGTTGTATTTTTTTAAAAAATGAACTAAAATACTAAACAAAACTCGATGAAGTTAGTTCAATTTTGTTTGGTATTTTCTTTAAATGCAACTGACCTAGTTGAGTTTTGTTGGGTGTTTTAATTTTTTTTTAATGCGACTTGCTTAGCTAAATTTTAATAGATGTTTTGACATTTAAAACAAAACAAAAAAATGAACAAGTTGAGTTTTGTTCAGTGTTTTTGGTTTTCTTTTCTTCAAAACACAACTTTTATTTTTTTATTTGATATTTTGGTTTTAATTTTTTTAAATGCAACTAGTCGAGTTTTGTTTTGGTGTTTTAATTAATTTTTTGTTTGAAACACAAATGGCCTGGCCAGTTTTTTTTGTTGTTTTGGTTTTTTTTTTAAACGTAACTTGTTTAGCTAAGTTAATAAAATAGTTTTGTTATTAAAAAACTCACTTATGATATACGTTACTAAACTTATTTCTAATATGCATTTTATTATAAAAATTTTTAAGTTAAGAAATAGTTTTTAAAATATTTTATTAATTTTAAAGCTCAGATATCCCTAATTCTTATTTTATTAAAAAGCAATTGGCTTTGCAAAGTTTTATTAATTTTTTTAGACATAATAATTATTCCCATTTTAAACTATTAAGTGTATTTTAAAATTAATTTTTATATGCTTTTTTTGATATTTTGATTAATTGAGTTTTATTAGGTATTTTGGTAATTTTTTTTAAAATACCAAACAAGCCGAGTTTTGTTCAATATTTTGATTAGTTTTTTTTATAATGTAATTGGCATTATTTTGTTTAGCGTTTTGGTTTTTAATTTTTTTTTTAAATGCAACTGGTTGAGTTTTTGTTTGTTATTTTGGTTATTTTTTTAAATGCAACTAGCTTAACTAAGTTTTGTTTGGTATTTTAGTTAATTTTTTTAAGAAATGTAATTGGTTTTTTCGAGTTTTGTTAAGTGTTTTAGTAATTTTTTTTGAACATGAATAAACCAAGTTTTATTTAGTGTTTTGATTATTTATTTTTAAATATGCAACGGGTTTAGTTTTATTTGGTGTTTTAATTTAAATTTTGCAATTGGCAAAGTTTTGTTTGATGCATTGAAGGTAAAAACAGCCCACTAAATTTAATATTCATATCTTATATCTCACGAGAATATCAAAGTGCAAGGTCCGAAAATCTTATTTTCAAAAAACTCTTTAGGCTAATAGGAAGTCGTGTCAAAGTTTGATTGGTGGCACAATTACTGGTAAGATGCATCAGGTGATCGCACTCCTTTTCCTCTTCCTCTTGCCAAACTCTTTGTTGGGTCGGTAATCATCGCCGTTGGGACTGTCCATATTGCTCAACCAATAATTTCTTGGCTTCTTTTGCCATGTCTAACTTTTGAACAGGTTGGATCAATAGTCCACGAGTCAGTTGGACATGAGGCCATAAGCAGATCTGCACCGTCGATTAAGAGGATCCATCATTCTGCGAAGTTCTTTTGGAAGTAGCAGTTAATCCCATTAATAGAATTAGGTAGGTGATTGTAGTATCTAGATATGAGCTGACCAACAGTCTGGATAGCACATCAACGAGCCCCGAAGATAGCGTCTCGTCGAATCAATTTCGAGAATATTAAGCACACGTGAAACTCACTCGCAGCGAGAAAATATATACAAAGAATTGTAATGATTTTTCTCTTTTATCTTTGTTAAGTATATGATGATAGATATGATGAGTGGCTTCTATTTTATTCCTTGTTCCTATATAATCAAGGTTGCACTGCTTGTGGAAGAAAGAAAAATAAAATGGCGATAGAAAAGAGAGAGAATGGGAAATTTAGGTATTTTTTATTCCTTTTCTATACTATTTTTTCTTATTTCCTTATTTTGTTTAATTTAGAAAATCTCACATCTAAGTATTTACTTTTATTTTTTCTATTCTTTAATATAGGAAATTCTAGATGGTATGATTGTTATACTATTATTTAAGCATAATTATCACATTTTTTATTCTAGCTTCTCAAGTGTCAATGATACATCATCAAGAATATAATTTTAAAATTAATATTACGATAAATATTATAAAGAATGTCAATACAAGATTAAAAATGTATATACAAAATGTCTAATAAAATATCATAAAAGGTGTTTATTAACGCAGGAGGATCCAAGTCAGATGATGTTGAGTTATCAAATGACATGGTGTTGGTAATGAGATACACAGATAATTGTGATCTTTTACTAATTAGAGCAATTTTGGTTGCGCTTCAGTATTTTAGTCATAATTTTGGCTACGGGTATCAAAATTGCATATATGATCCCAATTAAAAAAGATATTTTTGACGTCTTTTTGAGGTCAAAATCTACTATTTTTTCCTCTAAATCTCCATTTTTAGTTATTTTTTTGTAATATTTTATTTATTATTTAGGAAGTAATTCTGAACCCAATTTGGGCTAGATTTTTGGAAAATCACTTCTTTTATTACGTATTTCTTTTTTGCGTGATTATTAAAATTTTGCTATTTTTGATAAAATTAAAATAATAATAATTTTTAACTATATAGCCTAGCTTGTAGGCTGATTTTCTAAATTCTTGATTTGCATAATTTTGAATTAAACATTAGAGGTGTTTCTTTGTGTTTTTGGGTGATTCTCTTATGTTTTTGTCTTATAAATTATATATTGAAATTAGCCTGTAAAATCATTGCTATTCTGTCCGGCGTCATCTGTGCATAATAAAGAATGTCTACATAGAGAGTATAGAATAAAGAATGTTTGTATAGAATTAATGTTTGTGCAGACATTCTTTATAATATTCTATAGTAGTATTAATTCTAAAAATATATTCTTGATGACATATTATCGACACTTGAGTAACTAGAATAAAATATGTATTTTAAAAATAAAATCTGTTAATATCAATCACTGACCAAAGGTCTCCAACGAGATGGTTGGAAATTGCAATCGTCATAGGCTACAATTTTGAATTGCGTTATCTTTTCCACGTTATCCTGCCCTTGTGTGAACATGTTAGGTGCTTTAAGTTACGGTTAGGGTATGCGAAGCATTGACAACGAAAGTCTACCTCTACGAATAAGATGCCAATTGGGTGAAAGGAAGGTGAAGTCAAATGTCACGACCCCATCACTCGCTGCTCGCACCGATGATTATAAGATGTGTGGACCGTTTGTTGGATGCCAGGGAGCTATTAAATTAATAAAAGGCAAACAAATTAAAAGAAGGAAAAAGGCCTCACATTCATAGCCACCTTCTAAGTTCGGTTGGGTTTAATCAGGGGATTAATTAAACCGTATCTTTGTGCATTTTTTGTTATAAATGCTTTTTTTAAGGATCTAAACTATGAAATAAGACATTTTTCCAGAATGAGACAAGCATCGTTTTTATTCTTAACAGTGGATCTTTTTTATTTTTGCTTCATGAAAAACATATTTATTTAACTTAATTTATTTCTTATCTAACATCAATTTTACGTCTAATAACATATTTTTTTCTTCACCCCTTGAACAAACCGTACGTTTACTCTTTCTAAAGAGCCCCTTAATTGCTTATTACACTTTTTCGAAGAGAATTAGCATAAAGTGCACTTTTCAGCCAAATTCTTTTAAAAAATTAAAGATAGTTTTCATGTCTTTTTCTAAATCTGAATTGCTTAAAATGTCTGCGTTGCTGGAAATATAGATAATAGAGAGAACTATCTTTGGAAGTATGTATACCTAGTCCCTTTATAATTTGATCTTAAGTTGGTGTTAAGAGATAGGTATTGTCGACTAGGACAGTTGTAATAAAATGAGGTTTAAAGAGGGTTTCTAGATGATTATTCATCCTTTAATTCTCTTAAAAGTACTTTTTAAGGGGTGGTTCTAGCTCTAATTGGAGTCTTATAGAATCAAATTATGGTTGGAATAAGTTTCCCATTGGCTAATTCAACAACTCTAGATTATAGTTTCCTAACATTAATCCTCACTTAATGAGGCATAATGGAACCCATCTTTCCAATTTGCATGATCATCTACGTCTACTCTCATGAGGTTTAATTTTCATAGAGATTTGATTCTCTTCTATTGATTTTAATGTACCTATTTTACACCCCTTGTTTGGGATGACGTGTCTCCTGGAACGACGCTTCCACTCGAATGACATTTCTGATCATTTTTTGCTTGAATAACGCTTTCATGTAATTTCACTAATGCTTCTTGCTTGATTTGACAGTCGATAGATGCTTTTGGAGGCATCCAACATTTTCCAATAGAACAGACGCTCCGGCTAAAGCCCTTGATTTCCATAATAGTCTAACACTTTTGGGTGAAAAACAACGCTTTGCAGAGCTAGAAGATACCACTTTTATTTTGACGAAGCGGGGAAGATGCTCTATTTGCTTAGCGTGATGCTGTCGATGGCAGCCGACAAACCGTATCTTGGAGCACTTATCGTTAAATGCTTTTTTTAAGGATCTAAACAATGAAATTAGACATTTTTCCATAATGAAAAATAAGCAACATTTTTATTCTTCAAAGAGGATCGTTTTTATTTTTACTTTGTGAAAAACACATATTTATTTAACTTTATTTATTACTTATCTAACATTATTGCCTCCAATAACATCATTTTTTTCTTCACCCCTTGAACAAGCCTAACGTTTACTCTTTCTAAACAACCCCTTAATTGCTTATTGAAGAAAAGTGCCATAAACTGCACTTTCAGCCAAATTCTTAAAAAATAAAAGACAGCTTTCATGTCTTTTTCTAAATCTGAATGGCTTAAAATATGTACGTTGCTTTGGTCATGCAAGAGCCCTGCCTCTTCCTTTACCATACAAGCCCTACATGAACATCTTGTTCCCCACGCTGCATTGAGTCAGGATCTCCTATGGATAGCATCAGTGTTTTGGATAGCACGCAGTCACAAATAAATGTTTTTATTTCATATTTCACTGCATTATACGATGACGAATAAAACATCGCATTAGCTGAAGAGTAATTCATCTCCTGCAGAAGTGTGAGGGGTTGAAAATCCATGAACATCGCTGAATCAAACACCAATTCTGTAACTGGTACCTATATAGTGATTAATGAAATCGCAACTCTTAATATCTTTTACACTTATATATAACTAATTTACAAGAAATTAACAATATTTATGATAATATTTTATTTTTAAGTGAATAAAATTTCTATTTTCTTATGATTTGACATATTTAATTTTATACTAATTTTTTAAATTTTTAATAATTATTTAAATTTATATCAAATTAATCAATTCGATCATTCTTATAAAATATAAAATATTAAAAAATATCATTATATCAAATATACAACCAAGATTACATATGGGTTATAGAT
>JAYJMB010017473.1:26500-40436 GCA_036873735.1 Pouteria campechiana
TTATTATTATTATTATTATTATTATTATTATTTCGACTCTGCTTGCACCGTCGCATGTGGCCTCCAGCTGATGATTGATGCTGCTAGCTGTTTGACATGAATTCAGTTTGATTTAGATGGCCCACACGATTCAGTTAGTTAACCAAGAACATATTTTGCTAGGTCTGTTGCCATGCATAATTCAGCTAACGTAGACCCAATTTCAGGTGCCAATATGCCACGCACCGGAAATATGTATGTGTAAGCCCTCTTTCTAGAGATCCATAGTAGCAACTAGTTACAACATTAATTGGGTGGTGGGTGATTTTGGATTTTGGACCGTCCCTACAGCAAGACAATAGTCGTATGGCCACATAATGTCGCGAACTTCTACGAATGTTTTTAATGAATTGTCTGCCAAGAATACGTGGAAACCCAAATTTCCACGAGGTCACATGATCGTGGCATAGAAGTCAAGCCCCAGACAAAACTCACGCGTTTGGACTTTGAATTTTCTTCCCCTGCTCTTTTGGTGTTTGGGCGATTAGCTGAAAAGATGTCATTTTCATGTTTGCTTGCCTTTTTCACCACGCCGCGTGTTGATTCAGACAGAGGTTGGATCGTAATTAGTTTATTTTAGATTTCTAACTTGATAATGGATTTTCTGACCTTTTACGTTCGACTCCTTATCAGTGACAGGGGTTGGTAGCATACGCTGCATACAAGATACGAAGTTCGACGTGATAGATGGTAATGAATGGCGCTTGGGCCTAGATGGAGCCGTATCTTTTTGTTAGTTTTTTTTTTTTCCCCCATTTTTTCCTAACTTCAATTCAGCATGAGATCTTTGAGATCCCATTTACATATTGACAGCTCTTAAAGAATCATTAAAAACTGACACAGAGATCATTAGCTCCATTCGTTGAGGAACGAGCATTCGGACACAGACGAAAGGCAAGAAACAATAAGTTCACTGTTCACACTACATTTGTTGTTGACTGTATTGTTGCTCTGTTACGTTCCTTAGTCATTTCCGCACACACCATACAAATTAGTAGAAAATTTTAACAGTCTTTAAAATTTCAATGTGAAATTTAAGACATTTGAATTGTCAGATGCTTGGGCTATGAGTTCTGATTCATTCCCTGCGGTAATGCGAGAAGACAAACGGTTCCCATCACAGCAAATGAGTAGAACGAACGACGGCATTAATGGTCGAGAACTACGGAAAACTTCCAAGAAATTCGAAATACACTAGTTAGGCCCCACAATCTGTGTAGCAAGACAGTCCGTCATACGAGCCTGTGTAGACAGGAACCAGAACGTTCGCTAGGTTCTGCATCATTGCATAGGTGTCGTGAGAGAAGATTCAAATCAGCAACAAAAAATACTCGCACGGGCTACACAAGGAAAGCAGCAGATTACTTCATCAGACCCACGAAACAAATGCCTGCCAGCGATAGAGTGGATGTGTGAGATATTATCCTTCTCGAAAACTCATGTGATCCACCAGAATTCAAACTATAGTTTACAATGCCAGTATTGCCGCATCTTGGAAGTTATCTTATACCGCTGATTTGATTTGTTCAACGCGTCTTGGATGCATTTTGGCATTACCATATATGTATATCCTATGCCTTTGATGATTCAATTTGCTAATCACAGCAATTCTACGTGGCATTATCTTAGATGCATGAGCGTCCCGATTTGATTTGTTAATCACTAATCAGGTTAACATTGAAGGAGGTTTAAGTTTTGCATGCATCCAGAATATCTAAAATTGGCCAGCTAGGATCAACTCCAAATTTGTGGATCGAGTTTAGTGGGACGAAAGACCTAATAAACTTCTGTTCTTTTCGTCTCTTTAAGAACATAAGAATCTTTTCATGGATTCTGGGGAGTTCCAAGTGCACATTTTCTTCCTCTTTAGCGGAATCGAATTTCCACGGTACCAACCTACGACGAAATGCATGTGGTTGAATTCCCGCATCACCCTGTCGTGACTCAAAAGACTTTCAACGCCTAAAAACCCTCTCTTTTCTTTAATGGGGACTTTAAGGTGACGGCTCAGACCTACCACCGCATAAATGCAGACCGCCCAGATTGCTGGCCCATTAATTTGAGGATTACTGTTTTCGTAAAACGAAATTCCTATTGCTTACCTGTGACGTGGATAACCATCTATTGGATGGCCAGAAATGGAGTTTGACGATCTCTTCATTCATACTGGCACCGTGAATTGTACGACACGTACAACCACTTCTGGTTCTTTTATATGTTGACTTCTAGTGCTGGAAAAACTCGATTGTATTTTGCTCGATTGAACAACAGCCTTTTATGATGTGTCTTGATGAGCCATCAGCCAGACAGACTTCCTGCGAGCAGGACCTCGCCGGCCTATTATTCATCCAAATTTGCAAGCTCTTTTGATAAGATCTAAAAAGAATTCAAAGAAGTTCACATCCTACCCCTCCAAATAGTTTTTAAGGAATGGTAGACAAGTAACTACTGCGTACAAAATGTATGCTGCATCGGCCTGCCTACAATTCCTCCAAACCGGTGCTCCTTTTGACCCCACAAGAAAAACAGAGACATAAAATTACCAACGCCATCACCATTCCTAGCCATAGAACATTAAACTGTACATTATTTTTCCTCAACACCCAAAACCAACACATCGACAAAATAGGTAAACAAGAAAGATCTGAGCGCATGCTACCAAATCCTAACCTTATGAAACAGATTTCACATGTATAAGAGACTTGGCTATGGACACAAATAGCACGAAGCCACCTTCATCCCACCTGCTAATCTGCCATATATGTATCTTCTGGCAACTCTCCACAACAGGACCCTCGGGCACAGCTGCTTCACTCTATCAACTCATCTTGCGTTTCCTTTGCTAATGGAGTCGGAATTGCCAAAACATTCATCTCAAGTCATGATGGTATGCTTGCTGTCCTGCTGCTTAACCACATTCCCTTGGCTGGGGGCAGCTATCTTGACATTCTCCTTTCTCAGGTACTTGTCCACCTGAGCAGCTGCTTGCCGGCCCTCAGAGATCGCCCACACAACCAGTGACTGTCCACGCCGGCAGTCTCCAGCTGCAAAGACACCCTCAACATTGGTTGAGAATTTCCCATACTCAGCTTTGAAGTTTGACCGGTTGTCTCGCTCCATGCCTAGCTGGTCCGCAACAGTCTAGAACAAGAAATTTAGACAAAACTCATCAGAAAATGGAAAGATCCATAAGATTTTCTTGTATCCATTTCAAAGTAGGGTCATCACTCTCTCTTCATTATTCACCCCTCATAAAAGGCTTTGAAACAGGCCTTCAACCCTCAGGACTTCCTTGGGTTGTAGAATGTCTAAAGAGAAAACACATTTAGGCCTTTACTAGAAAGTAATAGTCAATGGTTTCCATAAACTAAAACAGGAGTCAAATAAGACTGACAACAACAGTCATTACCGTGCATAAAAATCATCACACCATTCTATGTCAAATTCAATATTAGATGGGAACCGCCACTACAACAACAGTGGCCTAAATAAACACCATCCCAGTATTCCTCTGATTGGGAGTCTGGAATATGTGACTCATGACCATATTAAGCAGCAGAACCATAGTCCATGGCTACTAAATTGTACACAGCAGAAAATATCAAAGAAATTACCCAAGGAAGAAAACAAGTAACATCAATAAAGCATGAATTCTGGAAGTTCTGAGTATGACAACCAAGAAGAATTGATTAGTGGATACTCCAGGGTGCATTTGCTTGCAACAATCTCATGACGTTTCGTAATATTTTGCACAAAAGTGGACAGATTGATAATGAAATTCCATTGCATTTCATAATAAAATAAATAAAGCAACCAAATGCAACTTTAGAGAAACAAGAGTAATATTTTGCACTTAGTCCTTTTGTTCCAGCATGGTATATAGATTTTAATTGAAGAAGAAAACTGAGAGACATGGAAGATGATACTCACTGATTCAGGACCTAGAAATCCCATTGCTAAGAGCACAAGATCAGCCTCAATTATCTCTTTGGAGCCTTCTACTTCTCGAAACTGGAACTTCCCACTTGCATCTTTAGCCCACTGCACATGCACCACCTCGAGTCCTTTGACTGCCCCATTTTCATCTCCCACAAATCTCTTCGTCAAAACCTCATAAAACCGTGGATCCTTTCCAAATTTGGCTGCTGCTTCTTGGTGACCATAGTCAACACGAAATATACGAGGCCACTACAAACCAATAATTAAAAAAATGTTATAAACTGGCAGGTGAGAAGTTGCATTCAGTAAGGATGCAGATGAATTCATTCTCATTCACTGCATGCCAGACAACAAAGAACTAGGTCTTTTACACCTCATTTTAAAAGGAACAAACCTGTGGCCATGGGTTGCCTGGAGCTCTTGTTTGGGGGGGCTCAGGGAGAAGTTCCAGATTTATGATGTTGGTGCATCCATGTCGAATTGAAGTCCCTATGCAATCGGTTCCAGTATCCCCACCACCTATGACCACGACCTTCTTCCCCTCAGCAGATATATGCATCCTGTCCTGGAGATTACTGTCTAGCAAACTCTTGGTGTTGGCATGGAGAAACTCCATAGCATAGTGAATTCCTGAAAGTTCTCGTCCAGGAACAGGAAGATCCCTGCATAATCATGAACCAGTTAGTTCCAAATCTGTTTCCTGAAACAGAATCCACCAGTTTCTTCCAAGCTTCCCACCATCCCACTAGCTTCTATGGCCATACTGTTGTACCACTACAATACACCTAAGAGCTCTAGAAAAACTTGTTGACCTAGCTAGAATAGGGCCAACCACATGTGCAAGGCCATTTGTCAGAACTTTGCCCTAATTCATAAAGAACCAATGGAGTGGATGATAGAAGATTCATCTTGCTGTCAGCAAATTTTTTTCACCTGAAAATTTTGAATCATGGATCTCACCAAACAGGAAGGCCAAACTTGAAAGTCCCATGCTTCCTTTTTTTTTTTTTTTTTTTTTTTTGGTTTTTGTTTTTTTGTCTCTTTACAGTTTTTTTTTTTCCCACCAGAGGTGCTTTAGAGGTTACCATTACCTTGGTTTCGTGGCTCCACATGCCAAGATGATTGCATCATTCTCAGAACGAAGATGATCCAAGGAGTACAACGGGTCTGTCCCAACATTGGCATTCACCACAAAATTGATGCCTTCTTCAGCCATGAGATTAACACGCCGTTGGACAATGTTGACCTTGTCTGCCTTCATGTTAGGGACACCATACATCATCAGGCCTCCAATGCGGTCAGCACGTTCAAAAACTGTAACCAAATGGCCCATCTTATTCAACTGATCTGCAGCAGCCAAGCCAGCAGGTCCACTGCCTACAATAGCCACATGCTGCCTGCATCCATAAACAGTTTCTAAAAATAAGATTTGTGATCATTCCTGAAACTAAAAACAAAAGCGGTTGGGGGGCGTGGGGGGTTGGGGGGTATTTAGAAACAACTGTCTACAAATATAACCCAAAAAATAGAAGTTAAGAGAGAGAGAGGAACAATGAAGATGACCAACATACCCAGTTCTCTTAAGAGGAGGTCGAGGCACCATCCACCCTTCCTCAAAAGCCTTGTCTATGATGGAGCACTCTATACTCTTAATTGTGACAGGGTTCTCAATAATGCCAAGAACACAGGAACCTTCACAAGGAGCAGGACATACTCGGCCAGTAAATTCTGGGAAATTGTTGGTCTCCAAAAGCCGCTCCAGTGCTTCACGCCACCTATTTTGGTAGACTAGCTCATTAAATTCTGGTATCTTGTTCCCAAGAGGGCAACCAGAGTCCACCTAAACAAGAGTGAAAAGGAAGAAGATCTGAATAAGATGGTTAAAATATAGGAATGAACCTTCTCCTAAACCAAGTTTGATGTACAGCTTAAAGAAGCGACCAAACTGTATGATATCTCCAGCAGTCGCTTTGTGAAAGTAGTGCAGAAATGCCACTTCCAATCCTTTCAGTCGTAATTTGGAAATAAGCTAATTAAAACTGAAAGTATTACAATTTCATCAATTTTCTATTTGCATTGGAAAATTGCCAATTAGGCTCCTTCTGGTAATGTGGAAAAGACTGCAGAAAAGTTTTTCACCCTTTTCTACCTTGTTTTTTCACATTTTTTGACGTGATTTGATACCTTAACTGCCTAACAACTTTACTTTTCTTTATTATTACCTATATTTTCAGTTATTATTTCTTATCTTTTTATACAAAAAACCTACCTATTTTATCCTTATTTATTTCATTTCTAATCGTTATCCACCTATCATATCACACAATTCTCTCTTTTCCATCACTTTCCCATATTCTTTTTTTCCCACCTCTTTTCGTTATTCCCAAACAGACCCTTAGGGGTGATTTCAGATGAACAACTCTAACAGGATATTAAACAAGAATAATAATTGATCCTTGAAACTATAAGAATTGCAAAATGGTATTTGCCATTCCTAATTTCAACATGAAACCTCCTCCTACCATAGGTATGAGAGGATGAATGTGGAAATCTTACCTGATTGCAAAAGGGTGTTCCACAATCCATACAACGAGCAGACTGGGTTTTCAATAGTTGGCCTGGTCTCGACTCTTCTGCCACCTCTTCCCAGTCAGAAATCCTGGCTTCAGGATCTCTATATGAAATGCTCTCACGTTGATACACTAGGAAGCCC
Source organism: Pouteria campechiana (assembly GCA_036873735.1). NCBI lineage: Eukaryota > Viridiplantae > Streptophyta > Magnoliopsida > Ericales > Sapotaceae > Pouteria > Pouteria campechiana. The sequence continues at coordinate 33,192 of JAYJMB010017473.1, forward strand.
CCATTCTTTACTGCATCAGGAACTCGTGTTGGCCTCTTTAATGATTGTGTCTGTTCCAGTTTCTGCAAAGTAATAAAGCCTCATTAGATCGTAAATAAAAGCTTACATGGAAATGAAAGCTTATGACAGGTTTATCCATCAAAAAATAGAGTTCAGGGAAGCCAAAAAGATTCAAATACATTTGCATTTGGAGCAAAAATTAGCAAGCACGCACGCACACGCACACATAATAGTAATGCATATTCTGGAGCATTGCTTCGATTTTAGGGCAACAATAATGGGTTAAAAATGGATTTCCTGAGGTATAAAGGTATCCACATTACACCCAACATTACAACATAACCAAGAAATTTTCAGTTATAACCAGGTTCAACATGGACCTTTATTACAGTTGGTTGACATGTTGGTATACCAAGGTTCAAGCAGATATTACGGTTGGTTGACACATTGGAATACCTACGTTGAAGCAGGGAACCAATGTTGTGCAACCTAATTTTATGCAATGATGATTTAAAAGACAAAATATTATAGTGAAGATGAACAAAACACACCAAATTTGGTTTTCCATTTGTGTTGGAAGCTGCTAGCTTCTTAAGCTCTTCAAATGCATCCCTCTCCATCAGATCCGACTCTTGCAGTGCCTGAGCCTCCCTAGCAGCCTTTTCAGCTTTTAGATTCTCAAGCACTCTTTTGTAGTCCCTTGGGAAAACTTTCACAAATTTTGGAATAAGATTCTCAAAATTGGCAAGGACTTCTTTTGCCAATTCACTGTTTGTGTGGCGCTGATGTTGCTGTATCATCATCCTCAGGGTTGTAATGTCCTCTTCCTCCTCAACTCTGTCAAGGTCTATGAGCTCCATGTTGCAGCGAGAATGGAATTTTGCATCAACATCAAGAACATATGCAATCCCTCCACTCATACCAGCTGCAAAATTCCTTCCTGTTTTTCCTAGTACAACAACAATACCACCTGTCATGTACTCACATCCATGATCCCCAACACCTTCTATGACTGCTCTAGCTCCAGAATTACGCACGCAGAATCTTTCAGCAGCCATTCCATTGAAATATGCCTCCCCACTTGTTGCTCCATACAAAGCAACATTACCAATCACAATATTATTCTTTGGATCAAACCGGCTTCTTCTTGGAGGATAAACAACTAACTTTCCACCTGATAATCCTTTCCCCACATAATCATTGCTGTCACCTTCAAGCTCAAGCGTGATTCCGGGGCAGAGGAATGACCCTAGACTCTGGCCGGCACTTCCAGTCAGCTTAACATGGATGGTGTCCGCAGGAAGACCCTTCATGTGATATCTCTTTGTAACTTCATGGCTTAGCATGGTTCCAACCGCACGGTTCACATTCCTAATTGGCATCTCAATGTATACAGGGAGACCCTTTTCAAGGGCAGCTTTAGATGCAGATACCAGTTTTTGGTCTAATGCCATGTCCAGACCATGATCTTGTTTCTGGATGCAATACTGGGCAGCCTCTGGCCGTAATTCAGCAGCAGGTCTAAGCAACAGTGTTAGATCAATATTTTCTAGTTTCTCATTGTTCTTGACCACTTCCTTATCAATTTCTAACATATCAGAATGCCCGACCATTTCACTGATTGTTCGGAATCCCAGCTGAGACATGATTTCTCGAACCTCTTCAGCAAGCATAAAGAAGAAGTTTATGACGTGTTCTGGCTCTCCAGCAAATTTCTCACGAAGAACAGGGTCTTGGGTCGCAATCCCTACAGGGCAGGTGTTCTTGTGGCACTTCCGCATCATGATGCAGCCTAGGGTTATGAGAGGAGCAGTGCTGAACCCAAATTCTTCTGCTCCAAGTAGCGCAGCAATGGCAACATCTCTTCCTGTTTTCAATTGGCCATCTGTCTGTAGAATGGTTCGGCCACGAAGGTCATTTGCAACAAGAGTTTGGTGAGTCTCTGCCAAACCAAGTTCCCAAGGAAGCCCAGCATTTTTTATACCAGTCCAGCGGGAAGCACCTGTACCTCCATCATGACCAGAGATTAACACATGGTCAGCATGGCCTTTTACAACACCACTAGCAATGACTCCCACACCTGCTTCAGATACCAACTTCACACTGATTCGAGCCCCTGGATTGGAATTCTATTAAAAGAGAACAATTTGGAGTCAGAATGATTTGAGTGTATTAGCAATATAGCTAAACCCCATGACTCACTATGAGAGGTTTAACATGCAATGACTAAAATCTAAAAAACTCCATACAACGCTTTGGTTTAAAACTAAGAATTAAGCATTTCTTACCAAAGGAAGAAAAAAAGAAAGAAAGAAAAATATATATGTATACCTTAAGATCGTGAATTAACTGAGCAAGATCTTCAATGGAATAAATATCATGATGAGGCGGAGGGCTTATCAGTCCCACACCGGCAGTGGAATTTCTTGTGACTGCAATGTCACCAACAACTTTATGGCCTGGAAGTTCACCTCCTTCCCCTGGCTTTGCGCCCTGTGAAACAATTCGCATAAAAAACATTAGCAAAACAGTCATCATGCAAACAAAAACAGAATTCTAGTTCATATATAACCTCACCAAATGCCAAAGGTATGTATCAGCTAAAGATACAAAGACACGCACAGGTGCTTTGCATACTCGGTGACATCTGCCCATGAAGATAGATTCATAAACAAGAGGAACGTTTGTTCCAACTGAAATGGAAGGGTAAAAGAGGGCCCAACAGAAAAAGGTATGAACAGTGGCAACACTTTATACAAAAAGAAGTTGAACATCAGACAATTACCTGAGCCATCTTTATTTGCAGTTCATCAGCATTTGTCAGATAATAGCTAGAAACTCCAAATCTCCCACTTGCCACCTGCTTAATTGCACTTCTCTTCGGATTCATTGAACCATCTGGAAGAGGCTCCATGCGGGATGGATTTTCCCCTCCCTCTCCTTTAGAGAAGTTTTAAAACAAAAAGTCAGTCTAAGAAGAGACAGGTCTTGACCATTCTCCATGGTACAAACATATTCCAAAAGCACTTGTAAATATTTCCAATAAGGCATGTCTAAGACCCTTGTAAAATGTGTTCTGAAGAATGAAATAACTTGAGTAAGAGAAGTGAACAGAAGCAAACCAAAGATTGAATCTATAACAACAGCCAACAGCTAGAATGATAGAAAAGATTGAATCAATGTGGCAAGAATGCCACACCTGTGTTGGATTTTCCACCAAGTTTGTTCATTGCCAAAGCCAAGGTTGTGTGTGCCTCCAATGATATTGACCCATAACTCATGGCCCCAGTACAGAAGCGCTTGACAATCTCACTAGCAGGTTCCACTTCATCCAAAGGAACCTTTGTATCGACATCTTTAAACTTCAACATGCCCCGCAGATTGCAGGTCTTGTTCAGTTCTTGTATACGTCTAGAGTATTCTTTGTAGGCAGCAACACTATTAGCTCTGGCAGCTTCTTGAAGTTTTGCAATTGCCAAAGGGTCATTAAGATGTACTTCACCACCTTGTCTCCAGTGATAATCCCCAGGATTGGGGAAAGCCCTAGCCTCTGCACTTCCAGACGGTGGCGCTATGCTTGGATACGCCAGGTCATGCAGGCAAAGTGCATCCCGAGCAAGCATTTCGAATGTTGCACCCTCCACTCTGCTCGGGGTTCCGACAAAACATCTTTGAATAACCTCAGATGAAAGACCCAAAGCTTCAAATATCTGAGCACCCTTGTAAGAGGCCAAGGTTGATATACCCATTTTAGCAAGAACTTTCATCATCCCATCATTGCTTGCTTTGAAGTACTTCCTCACAAGTTCCTCCCTTGAATGGAATTCACCATTTGCTTTAGGGGGGATTTTTCCATCAATCTGCAGCCTCCATGTAGCTTCTATGGCTAAATATGGGCAGACAGCATCAGCACCAAAGCCAACAAGAGTACAGAAATGGTGCACTTCTCGTGGCTCAGCAGATTCCACCATCAGCCCAATTCGAGTACGTTCAAGATTTGAAACCAAGTGATGATGGACAGCACCCACAGCCAACAGGGAGCTCACTGCAACACGCTCAGAAGAGAAAGCTGCATTGAACAAAGCACAAGTATCAGAGATTATCAACGAACAAACTAAACTCAAGCAGGAGCATGCTGGACATTGGATGTGTTCATGCAGAGCGAATGTGTACCAGATGTTCACCTACAAGTTATAAAAAAATGGCCCCAAAAACAGTCTACTACAGATGGACCACAAGTTAGTGCTAAACAGAACAACGAAATGCGAATCCCAACCCATGATCAGACACAGAGATAACCGGTAAAAGAAAGCCTGGAACAAGACAACTAGCAAGATTGCTGCATCAACATGATCAACATCCACAGGCATAAGGAACAGTCATGAGGCAGTTGTTGAGCTGGAGAACCATCTCACCTCTGTCAGACAATATCAATGTTGTGTAACCTTCCCAGATTGCATTGCGTGCTTCTATGCAAATCCTATCCAATGTCTCTTCCAAACCCTTCCTGCCTTGGGCTTTTGGGTAGGTGATATCAAGAACTCTGCTACGCCAGCCCCTGTAATTCATTTGCTTCACAGCCTCCATTTCTTCAATGGACAGTAGAGGCCCTTTAAGGGAGAGGCGATGGCACTGCTCTTCAGTTGTTTCGGTAAGGTCCCCTTCTGGACCAATCATGCATTCCATGGATGTAACAATTTTCTCTCTGATTGGATCAATAGGCGGGTTTGTAACCTGAGCAAACATCTGCTTGAAATATTCAAATGTAAGTTTTTCTCTGTTAGACATAACAGCCAGTGGAGTATCGTTTCCCATGGAACCAAGTGCCTCGATCCCATCTCTTGCCATAGGCAGCAACAGCATCTCCAAGGCTTCGAAGGTGTAACTGGCAGGAGGAAGCTCAATGATTTATCACCTTTTTTCATAGTTTGTGAAATAGAAAACAGCATAGACATAAAATTGTCTAAAAATGCTTACCCAAAAGCCTTCAGTGGAGCCAACAATCCATTAATTCCCATGTCTTCCATGCCATCATGCTGATATGCCTAAAAACACATACAACAGTATTAGTAATTAAATCTAACAATTTAAGTACAAACAACAGAAATACAAAAGCAAGATCAAACTCACAGGCATTGTTCCAGATATAGCAGGTGGGACTCTATCAGCTTCAGGAACAGAGTTGACAATATCCTCGAGTTCTATCTTCTGTTTACTGAGCCACTCCCCATATGGCCTTGCAAGAGCATACTGCTGCTTCAGAGCCTCATCATCGACAACAATTTGCTTCTCAAAATCTACCAGCAGCATCATTCCAGGATTAAGTCTTCCTTTCCTAAGCACATCTTCTGGAGGAATGTCTACAACACCAACTTCACTGGCCATGATAACACGGCCACTGTATGTGACATAAAAGCGACCTGGCCGTAATCCATTCCGGTCCAATGTAGCTCCAAGATAACGGCCATCAGTAACTGCATTACAATTAATATAAGTTTAAAACTGTATGTCATGAGCATACTCACTAAAGCATGAACCACTCCTAGCAAAAACTTTACATGATACAAGTGCGGGCCCATCCCATGGCTCCATGAGCGCTGAAAAATACTCGTACAAGGCCTTCCTATCAGGATCCATGTTCTTGTCATTTTGCCAAGCTTCAGGAATCATCATCATGATAGCTTCAGGCAGACTTCTGCCAGCACGAATCAGAAGCTCCAAGACACCATCAAATGCTCCTGAACCAATCAGACATTGGATCCAAAATTTCAAGCTCAAACAAACTACACAATCAGACATGAGTGGATTCATAGCTAAGTCAGCAAATGCATAGACACAAATGATAAGCATGGGTAGCAGCAAAACTGAAATCAGCTGACACCCACCACATATTTCCTTACGAGATGCATTGCAAAGATGAGATCACCTGAATCAGATGAGCTGGAATCAACAATAGGAAGAAGCTTCTTCATCTCATTCTTCGACAGGCCGAGTTCCTTGCATTTCAGAAAACCCTCACGGGCCTTCATCCTGAGTGAAGCAAAAAAAAAAAAAAACAAAAAAGCATTGAGATGCCCATTCTTGTATACCATTATGAAACAAAACTGGAAACACTGGGATAAATAATATAGGAATCTACAACATACCAATTCACATTTCCTCTAAGTGTGTTGATTTCACCGTTGTGACCCAAAATGCGCATGGGTTGGGCACGATCCCAGCTTGGAAAAGTGTTGGTTGAAAACCGGGAATGGACCTAAAAAGGAAATAAAAAATTATTTAAACAAATAATAATAATAATAACAATAGCATCAAGTCCAAGTTCCCTTTTTTTCTTCATCAGAGGAATGTCATTTTTGACAAGCAAATACACAAAAACAAATTATTCCAGGTGTCCCAATCAATAAGACTTTCTATTAGTTTTGGGCTCCAGGAATACTTCAGTACAATGCAAGCCACAACTGGCAAATAAAATATCCAGCCCATTTTAATATTGGTACCAATGTTAAAATGTTTAATCAAGTTTCTGCAACACAAGCCATGCTTCTTTGCCAAGTTATTCAACTCTTCCACCATCTCAATTCAACCATGACAGTATGAAATCATTTCAGCAATAATGCCAAAACATTTATTGTTTCATATAATAACATTTCATTTCTTAGTGGATTCTCCACTTTGCCAGCTTTTAAAGGAGAGTTTTAAAGAACTATATTGAATGGTAAGCGTCATTACCATAGCCATGTAACTTGTAAACTTTTTATGCCCAAGATCTGCATAATAGTAGTCCTTCAACTGATCCGGTTTTAATTGACCTTTGTAAACAACAGTCCTGTAATATAAAACATGTATAGTTACGTTAAACTCAAATCCAGAAAATCTTTGCAAAATCAAAGAAAAAACAAGCACTTACTGACTGACCTTGAAGATAGAGAACAGATGTAGAAATCCCTGGGACTGCCATGCTGCAGGTTTAAAGCAGCACGGATGGCAACCATTGATAACCTCCTCAGTATATACATCTACACATAAAGTAAATAAAGGGCTTGTTACATATGCTTGGCCATTCTTAAACACAGAACAACTGTGCATTTAGGGAATACTGGCATCGAGAAGGATAAATGCCTGTTGTTCAAATTCAGCAGTTGATCGTAGACTGGGTGTAAGGAAGACTTGCTCAACAACAGGTTCTGTTTGAAGAGCAGATTTGCCCAAACCTGCGTTGTTGGTAGGCACCCGGCGCCACCC
>JAYJMB010017484.1:0-43704 GCA_036873735.1 Pouteria campechiana
GATGTGCTATAATGAGCCTGCATTGTCGGTCAACCTCAATGAGAAAATATCAATAGATAAATACAAAATAAGAAGTTAAAGAAGAAGCCATGATCAAAGAACTTAAATTGTGTTCGAGAAATTCAGACCACTTATACTTGATCTGATTAAAGTTTGTCCAAGATAAAGCACAAGGATGAAGAAACAACTCAATGGCTTGGCAGACAAATGAGGATAGATAAAGAAGAAATTGCCACCCAAACAACCAAACACAAAGTTAGAAGATTGGATTATCTAAGGACAAAATGGTAATATAAATATAGAAGGGGATACAATTTCAGTTGAGTCAAGATAGACAAATTAATATTAAAGAGACAAGAAATTGCTAGAACAAACCCCTTCTACTGCTTAAAGTGTGCAGAAAAGCTAAAGAACTTTACCTCATCTTCATATCAAAAGGTCGTCTGTTACAACAATCAAAGTTCAGCTAAAGTAGAAGGCGAAGTAAATGCTGCACAGTGAGTATAGATGAAGCTGAATAGACAAAGAGCTACTTTGATCATAATGGGCCATAACAAACAAAGGTGCAATCGTCTATAACTTACGATAGACAAATGCAACGTGCAAAGTATTCTATCCAAGACAAAGCAGAACACACTTGGTCTATTGCTTACACCAAATGAACCCACACTTTGTCTATTTGAACAAGTTGAAGTTAGCTTCATCTACCATCATTAATAGACAACAAGGAGCAAAAGAAGAAAATCACACTTCGTCTATTAGTGCAAGACTGAATGAACTTTATCTCTCACCTCCAACAAACAATGAAGAACAAAGGAAGCATATCTTACTTCGTCTATTTGTATTAAATGAAATGTTTGTCAATTGATTAGCTCATCTTCGTCAGCACCATTCAAAGTTAGTCTATTATATTTAATAGACAAAGCATACAAAGGATTGATTAACAAACAAATCTTCTGAAGGAATTTTGACAAACAATGAAGTATTTGTCTATCAATTAGTTCATCTTCGTCTGTGTCAAAGTTCATTTGGTACTTAATAGACAAAATCATTCTTATGGAAGTTTAACTGGTAGGCAAACCTTGGAACAATTTGTCTACAACTTATGGTAGACAAATGCAGACAGAGAGAGACCATGACTTATTAAAGAAAAATCAATTTATGTGACTAGGCATACAGATGGCATATGCACTCGAGTTGTCATTATGCAGACTTATATCAGTCACCATTTTCAGCAAAAAGCGGTGCTACAAGTTTTTAAAATTATGACAAGTTAAAAAAGGAACACATTTATCACAGCTCATCCTCCTCTCTGAATGTCATTACAGTAGCTCGAAATAAAACAGAAAGACCTGGACTTCAACAGAAGAAAACTCAAACGATCTTATTCATTCAATGTTGCTCTCGTCTCTGCATTGATTAGCTCCATATTCTCCAATAGTCGACAATATAAAGAAGCTACTTAAGGAGAAGAGGAATAGATGATTCGGTGGTGGTGAAGGAACCCATTTCAAATGTGCTTAACTTTATGCAAATCCTTCCACCCATAGCCAAGAGCTTAAACCGTCATCTATCTTTCTTGAGCTTAATCCTTCATATCCTTATGACCATTATCTTTACATTAAAGGAAGATCTTTTTGTACTATATGGAGCTGAGAGAGAGAGAGAGAGATCATATCTTCCCTTGTGCTTCATTGTAACACTTTGTAAAGTGTCAGTTTTCTAGTAAACTTGAAACAAGAGAACTTATGGTGAGCTTAAGAAAACTACATTGTAGTGAGTTGTTGGTTATCTCTGGAAAACTATTAAGTTTGTTGGTGAGCTTTGAAACCAGTGAGTTGGTAGTGAGCTTGGGAAAACTAGCAAGTTTGCCTGTGATCTTTAAAACAGGTGAGTTCCCTAGTGAACTCGTAAAACTAGAAGAGTATTGGCAACACTTGTTTATGCACCCTCGAGCTAGAATCCAGAAGAAGTGTTGGCGACACTTATGTATTCCATTATACGGTGTATAATGGAACCCAAGGCACAATGAGTTGGTGTCCTTGGAAGAGTGGATGTGGGGACGGGGTCCTAAACCACTATAAAATTTGTCTTGTCTATGTGTATGTGTATGTGTGTGTTTATTTGTTTTACTCTTCATACATTTTATTATCTTAATATTCATCTAATGCCACACCACACACAATCATGAAAAGAGGAAAATGATCCAATGAGGGTTAAGCAATAAATTTTTATTTACCCAATTCAACCCTCCCCTCTTGGGTTAAGTCATACTATGGGTATCCTACAAGTGGTATCAAAGCGGGCTAGATAAATAATTCTAGTGATCCGTTTCGCTTACCCAACAATGTCATCCTCTATGTTTTTTAAAGAGTATCCCATCTCCCATCTTCCAAACTTTTTATAGATTCAACTGGATATAATAGAAAAGAAGATTGGAAACATCTCTTATTGCCAAATAATTTTCATCAATGAAAATTTTTTGTATTAGCATAAGCAAGGATGAAACAAGAGTAGAGTTGAAAATGTTGAAAACTCACTATATGCTCTCTGTTCCACCATTTACAAGGATGTCTTGGCTTATAGATTAATATGAGAAATCTTTAGACAAGCTAAAGACAAATTATTAAGGGACAAAAAAAAATTGCACTCATACACTATTAGCATTATTGTTAAGACTAACATGAGTGGAAGAAATCTAAGATAGGAGAAAATAAACTCCTAAAGAAGAAGAAAGAGCAAGAAGACTTGGTCTGAAGAAACAAGTTGAAGACACAATGAAATACCAAGTTAGTTCAAAAATAAAAAGAAAAAGGTAAGTGCAGGTATGACACTTAAACTCAAATGCTCTTACTAAATGTGTCATCATCTGAAATATTTACTTATGTATTCCTTTCAGTCCTTTCTTTTGTTAATAAGTATTCATGCTTAATCCTTCCATTTATTAATTATGTCTATGCACCTTTACTTCTAACATTTATTTATCAAAAGAAACAAATTTACATTCTATACTTTTAATTTTTACTTATTTCATTTAGTTCATTCTTTTAAATTCAAGTTTCATCTTTCAATTATTTACTTCTGTAGAAATCAATTTACATTTACTTGTGCATTTTTATCAAAGATATTCTTTGAATTTTTATTGAGAAATAGAATTAATAATTAGAATTTTGTCTAAATTTCCTTCAGTTGTATATAGATTAAAATTGAATTATGAAACTATGTTTACATATTTCTACATATTTATTCATTCATCCATTTGCACATTATGTAGAAACCATATTTAGAATTTTTTATTACTTAGATAATTGTACATTGATAGAAGTAAACTTTCATAAATAGTATTTTTTGTGCATATATTTTTCACTCATGTGTATAAATAGGAGAATATAGAAATCACACTAGGATAGATAAAACTTTGAAAAACATAAAGTAAAACTTCTAAGATAATCAGAAGTAAAATAACACTCAAATAATAAATAATCTAAAACTAAAGATACCTAAATGACACATAACTAAAAGAAAGATAAAATAACAAAATTAAATGATTGTGCTCAAAATCATTTAAAAATGGGTTGATCTAGCACATAAGGTTTATGGTAATTCACGTCTATGCTAGCTCAAATAACTCATTGGTTGATTAAAGAAAATGCTTATTATGATCATTCATGAAAATTACTTTATTCCATCATTTTATTTCTCTGCATACTATTATGATTAAAATGACTTTTGCACTGATGTACTGGCAATGAATGTGCACATCAATTCAAACTCATTAACGAAGAAATAGTGTAAGATTCTCTTAAGTGGATATGGGAAAGCTTAAAACAAGCATAGAGGAAGAATGAGAACAATGAGAAATCAAAAACTTCTTCTTAGCTCACAAATCCAAGCAAATGAGACAGTAAGTTTAAGTTCCGAATGCAAATAAAGGACTAAATAAGTCAATATTATATATCCCAAACAATATCAAATTTCAAAGGAAGGACTATCACCTTCAAATAGCAGAAGTTAAATGAACAGTCAAGCTGACAATAAAACTTATGAGATCAAATGAGATATCTACATAGGATGTGCCAAAAGAGATAAGTTGTCAAATTTGATTATATCTCTTTCATTGCTATATACTCTAGATGCCTTTGAATGAACTGCATTGGATTTGAATTAAGTTGAGTTTACTTCTTTGAGCTAAACCATTCTAAAAATCATAATAAACCTTAAATCAATCAAAAATCTATCATGATTATAGTCCAAAGGTATAGTCAAGCCTATTTGGAAAACTTCAAAGTTGAAGGTCTTGTATGAGAATTCCATTTCTAGTCATTCCTTATGTAACAATGATTATTGGCTTGATCTTACATAAAGAATTAAAATTGAAAAGTAAAAACTCATAAAGATAACCATCATGAATGAACATCTAATATTAACAAAATTTCATGAACATTTAAACATCCAAAAAACTTCCATCAATAGCCACCAATAAGTTCAAAACTTTTAACAAAGAAAATTAAAGATAGTTACTCTTTTAAAACTTTAATAACTGCTAACAATTCTGTAATCTTGTCCTAAGTCTGAAATAGTTCCTTCTCCAAAGCCTTAATTCTATCCATAATCTCTCCATAAGCTATACACCGGTCAATCAAAAGAAGATCTGTAGAGACATTTATCTTCTTAGCATAATTTAATACCTTCTACAATTGTTTCACCTCCTATTCCAAAAAGTGAATCTGACTATTTCCATCACTTATCTCTCGCTCCATTGCTACTTGAGTGATAACTTTGTATACTGTCTGTCTAACTAAATATAATAGAATACATAGGTTCCGACAAATTCTTAAGAAGACATACAAAACTTCACGGTAGTAATCATCTATTGGTCCCTTACACGATGATAGCTGAAGAGGGGGGTGAATTGAGCTTTTAAAAACTTTTCACCAAATCAAATGATCAAAGTGCTAAATGAATAAAAATAACAGATTGCACAACATATGGCATAAGATTTTTATAGTGATTCGGCCCTTACTAGGTTCCTACTCCACTTCTCTGAGTCATTCTCCTCTACTGATCTCAGGTTCCACTAATACCTTGATCAATCTGATTAAATATATGTTGGTTTTCCCATAAGCTCACCAACCAACTTACTTGTTTTCCAAGCTAACCAAAAACATTTACAACTTATTGGTTTTCAAAGCTTACTAATGAACTTGTATCCTTTAAGCAAGTTCCCTACCTACTTATCTCAATACATATACACCAAGCACTATGCTTGTGTTCCCAAATACTAAAATGAAGTGTACAGACTTATGCCTCTTACTTAAGCAGACTTGTACATAAATTTAAAACTTTAAGTAAATGAATAAGTAATAAGAGTAAAAGATTCAAACTCCTTGATTGAGAAGCAATTTAGACTTTGAGAGCTCTAACAGAGTTGTAGCCATTGGAGTTAAAACTTTGAAGAAAGATTTTGAATGCTCAAAAACTTTAGCTTCTTGTGTTTTCTTGTGTATTCAATATATTTAGTTATATTATCTTTTCCATCTGAACACCTCTTTTATAGGCTAAGAGTAATTTTTCCGTTGCTGTCTTTGGCAAACTTTCAAACGTTCGAAAATATTTTTTTTCACCTTACACTTTGTCTAACATTTGACTTTGCAGTTCTAGTATCAGTCTGCAACTTTCTCGCTGACTTTTCTTAAAGTTCACATGAGTATCAAAGGCTTTGAAGTGGCTTCTTTATTTACTCTAAAGTGATGAGTGAATAGATAATGTCTTGAAAGATTTTGGATGCTCTGAATTGTTTTCTTTAGATTTTCTGAAGTGACGTTAGACTATTCTATTTGCGACAGCTCTTTGCAGAGAGGATTTCAGATTTTTGAACCTTTAATGCTTTATAAAAGGTGACTCCGAAATACTGTTCGATTACTCCAAAGTTTGCTTTCTGACTCTGAAGTAAGGTTGCTGACTCTAAAGTGTATTTTGATATCTCTAAAGCAAGTCTGGTTTATTCTGAAACTTAACTCCATGATTCTAAAGCATGTTTGGTTTACTCTGAAACGTTACTCCAAGATTCCAAAGTGTATTTGATTAACTCCAAAGTGTATATTCATAGGTCCGAAGCTTGCCTAATAAAATCTAAAGTATTTCTTATTGATTTTGATGTGTGTATGACAACTCCGAAAGTTCCATGAAGACTCTAAAGCATGCTATAACGATTTCAAAGCTTGCTATAATGACTCCAAAGCTTCCCTGTTGGTTCTGCAGTATGCTGTGAAGGTTCCGAAGCTTGCTATGATGACTCTAAAGCTTCCCTGTTGGTTCTGAAGTGTGTTGTGATGGCTCTGAAGCTTGCTATGATGACTCCGAAGCTTCCCTGTTGGTTTTGAAGTATGCTGTGACAGTTCTGAAGCTTTCCTATTGACTCTGAAGTATGCTTGTGATTATATTAAAGCACATTGTGATGACTCCAAAGCTTAAATTAAGCTTACTCTGAAGCTTTCTAATTAACTCTGAAGTATGCTTTGTTTACTTTGAAGCTTGTCTATTTACTCTAAGGTATGCTTGTGACTACTTTGAAGCATTCCAATTTACTCTGAAGTGCGTTATGATGACTCCGAAGATGTTTTTGTTGGCTCCGAATCATGTCTTGAATACTTTAAAAAAAAATTCTTATTTTAAGTATATATAAAATTTATATACTTATTTTTAATGAGCATATATTTTGTTTCTTCTTTTGATCGTCATGAAGGTTAGTCTCAAGTTGAGTATGGGTCAATGTTTCTTCAACATACTTGAGAATAAATTGCTAGTACCTTAAAGTTTTACTCATGTCTTTGCACATCATCAAAACTTACTTGGTTAAGAATGTTCATCATCAAAATCAAGCTAGATAGTATGTTCAACATTCTCCTCCTTTTTTATGATGATAAAATAGTGAGCGATATACCTTTCAACACTTGTCTAATAATAAACTTAAAGCAACTTAATTTGTAGACATTTCAATAAAATTTCTATTGATTAAATCAATATAGCTCCCCCTAAATGGATGCACATAATTTTAACTATTTTTCATACAATAGAATTTTTTATTCATATCAGTTTGCATATTTTCATGTATGCACATTTTACATAACATTTTATACATTCACTTTTTCTCCCCCTTTTTATGATAATCAAAATGTGGAAAGAAACAACCATTGATATTCATAGGCAGTGATGAAAAAATTTTCATATAGATAAAATTTATCATTGATCAAAAATTTGCAAGTACATCATATATATAAACTCAAAATTCTTTACATAAAGAAAGAAAAATTACATCATGGAAAAAATTTTAAAAGGCAATAGCATCATTGTGGTTGTTTGGGTTTTCTTTTGTAGGTTTGGGGAAAGGTAGGTTGAAGATGTAGTTTAGGTTAAGAAGATGATGGTGTAGTAGAGGCTTTGGGTGTTCTAGGTCTTTTTGGGATGAAAAGTGGTTACTTGGGAATTGCTACAAGAGGTTCATGTGTATAAGTTATAGTTCCACAACTTAATACATAAATAAAGTCAATGCACTCCCAAAATGTTTGGTCTAGCAGTTCAGAAAATGCTACAGGAGTCCCTTTTAAAAGGGCTTCTATATTGGCATTCATGCGGGTTGTGTACTCCTAATAGTAAATGGTTATTCTTTCAAGATAAGCCTTTTTGTGTTCTTTGAGAGGTGCAATTTTTGGCCTCCTCTTAGGTTTGGAGAATGAAGGCTATTTTGAAGAGGATTGTTTGGGTTGTGGTTTTAGTTTGAGGTTGGTAGGAGGTGGTGGTGAGGATTTTGGTTTTTAAAAAGTAACTGGTGTATCTGTCCTATTCAATCTTGAATAGAGAGATCTGAAAGTTGAGGGTATGGAAAAGGGAGATTGTCAATAATGGCCTTTAGGTTGGCATTATTGTAGAAAGAGTATTTTTCCTTAGTGAGAATAAAGAATTGATTAGGACCTAAGGGAGATGGAAACACTTTTCTGATGGGTTTTGATACTAGAAGCATCTGAAGAAGTTTTTCAGAGTACTCTTGAAGAATTGACTCTCTGTTAGGAATGTGAATTGTGTGACCTTTGGGAGCCAAAGGAGGATTTAAAAGAAGTTGAATCCGGTGTAGAATATTGGGATCTTCAAGTTCTGAAAATGGCAATTCTTGAGGGGGTATAATGATGTTTTAAAAGTAAAACATTCTTGCAACTTCAAAATTGATTTTGGTTTTATTTGCAAACTCAAAAAAAGTCATCCTAATTGGATTAGCAATTCAAATTAGAATGTCAGGATTATCAATAGTTGGTTTTGGAGGAGATTTTGGAGGAGTTGGAGTTTTTCTCCATTTTGGATGAATTGAGGGTGAGTCCCACTCTAGTGGAATTTGATCAATTCATTCAGGAAAGAGTTCTCTTGACAAATAAACATCTTTTTCAGTGAAGCCCAGTTCATCAAATGGTCCTGGGGGAAGAAAGTACCATTTAGGAATTGGTACAGTGATAGGTACTTTCCATATCTAACAATGGCTCGATGAGAATTGGAAAGATAATCCTCTTGGAATGGTGAAACTGATGATGAAGGCTATGTTGGGGGAGGTTGACTCATAGATTGAGCAACCTTTGAAGCAACAGAAGATGATGATGATGGATGAGGACGTGAATGTGAGGGAGAAGACATCTTTGTTATTAGGGAGTTGGTTCTGACTGGAGAGAAGTGATGTGGAGGTGATGGAAAATGAGTTGGAGGTGGAGAGAAATCTGAATGAGGGGGTGAGAAATGAGGATGATAGGCTTGACCTCTGAATGATTCTGCTAGAGCTTATAGAGAATCAAGTCTTTAGTCAATCTTTTTAGTCCTTTGGATCATAGATGACATGGTAGTGGAAATATTATGATTCATTCTATTCATTTGAAGAGCTAAAGTTGACAAAAAGTGTTCAATCATTGTCAGTCTATCCTCTAGGTGTTGTGGGATTTGTTGTGTAAGGGTAATTAATGAGGTGGATGGTTGATGAGTATAAGTGGGTCTAATGGGCAAAGGGGATCTAATGGGAGTGTGTGATGGCATGGTTGCTGTGCTATTTCTTCAAATGTATTTTCTCTAAAAATTTCTTCCAATGCTACTTCTGTGACAATTCTCTGCTCCTCTCTTGGAACTTTTTCTATTCTTTCAGCTTTTGATTGATCTTCTCTACTAGAGAATTCTTCTCTTGCTTCTACTGGTGGATTCATGAAGTCTTGTCTTTCTGTTCCCTCTTCTTCTTCATGTGAGGAAAGTTCTTGCCTTGTTTCTGTGACTTATTTTGTGACATCTCCTCTTTCTATTCTTTCATCAGGTTTGGATCCTTTTAATTGAGTTGTTCTTTTAGGTTTCTCAATGATCCAACCTTGTACTGTTGGCTTAAAGCCCATCCTTTTTAGAGTATTTTCATCCAATGTGTCTGTGTTTCTTGGAAGCTCTTCATTTTCATTTGAGAGATCTACTCCTGCTTCCCTCATCAGTTTGGTCAGAGTCATTCCATAAGGTAAGGGAAACCTTATGGTGCTCTTGATCAAGTGAATGTGGTCTACCATCAATTTCGCTAGATTCAGTTTTCTCCTATTCTTCAATGCCCACATAATTCTGGCATCTTTTTCAGACACATCGCCAGTAGCTTCTCTTCTAGGATAAACATTGTTCATAACAATAAGATATGCTAGGTTAAGATTCACATTTAGGTGACTAGCATGCAGATAATTTTTCTTTTCATCTATTTTTGTTTCTGCTAAATCCAAGAATAGATTTGCTCTAGAAGGCCATATTATCTCTTCTTCTTCTTCGAAGAGATTGAAACATTTTCTTAAACTCTCTGTAGATAGTTCAATCTCTATTTCTCCTATCCACGATTTTTCTAACCTTGTATTAATATTATAGATCAGTGCTCTTACAAGTCTAGGATATAGACTATCTCTGTAACTCACATATTCATTCTAACCTTGGTATCTTAACCATTTAGACACTTCTAACTGTATATCGAAGGCTTCAAAATTGAAAATTTTTCCTTTTACTATTCTCCTATCCTTATATCTTTCTAAAAATCTGGAATAGTCAGATGAGCTATTTAGAAAGATTACCTCAGGTGTATCAACTTCTCGTCTGACCTTTTTGGTTCCTCTTCTCTGTGAAGAATCATCTCTTTCCTTTCTTTTACTCCTTTTGTTCTCGCCATTTTGACAGAAAAATCTACATTTTGGAAAGGAAATGGGATTTCTAGGTGAGATGTTGGAGAAGGCGGGAAGGGAGATAGAGAGAGTTGAGATTGATATTCAAAAAGAGTGGGAAGATGAAGAATCTTCTCTAAAAGAGAGGTATCAAGAGTTTGGAGAAGATGAATGTAGATTTTTGGAGAGATTTCAAGCACTTAAATGATTTGAGTGCTTTTGGATTTGGTCATTTGGTTTAAAAGTCCTCCAAAACACTAATGGGTTTTGGTTTTGGATGCATCAAAAGAGGTCCTTCAGAGGCAATGATTCATTTTGGGGTTTTTAGATGCTTTGATGTATTACTTCAGAGGCTTTTGTTTGGGCCTTCGGAGGCTCCTAAGTGAGCTCCAGAGGCTACGAAGTATGAAATCTAACTTAACTCTGAAATTTTATAAAATAGATTTATGAAGTTTTGGATTTTAAGTTTAATATATATTAATTACCCTTTTAACCCATGAATACACATTCATATAGGAATCATTATAAAGATAGATAATTAAATATGTATTAATACATTTCTTTAAAAATGAAAGGATATAATGTATTTTATTTTACATTTTACATAGATGAGAACATAAAATGGCTAATTTATTTGATAAATTAAGCATTTTATGCACTTGGATCTAGAATGCTTAGTTCTCTTCTTATCATGTTAAATCTTTCTTTTCGTAATGGTTTTGTAAAAATATCTACTAGCTAATTTTCTGTTGGGACAAATTCCAAGCAAATGTCATGGTTTTGGACATGGTCCCTAATAAAATGATACCTGATTTCTATATACTTAGTTCTAGAACGTAGAACTAGATTCTTGGTCAAATTTATTGCACTAGTGTTGTCACATTTAATAGGTATATCAACAAAGTTAAGGCCAAAATTATTTAATTATTGTTTCATCCATAGGATCTATGCACAGCAATTGCCTGTTGCCACATATTCAGCCTCAGCAGTTGATAATGCAACTGTTGTTTGTTTCTTAAAGAACTATGAGATAATCCTTCTTACTAGAAATTGGCAAGATCCTAAGCTACTCTTTCTATCTACTTTATACCTAGCAAAATCTGTATTTGAGTAACCTATTAAATTAAAATCTAAACTTTTTGGATACCATAATCCAAGATTTGGTGTATCTAAAAGGTACCTAAAAATTCTTTTGGATTTGATTAGAATCTAGCACACATGCATACACAAAACATTATGTTAGGTCTACTAGCAGTTAAATATAGTAGAGATCCTATCATACTTCTATAAATTTTTTGGCAAACAGACCTACCTTTTTCATCTTTGTCTATTTTTATTGATGTACTCATTGGCATTCTATATCTTTTCTCATCTTCAATATTGAACTTCTTTAGCAGTTCTTTTGTATACTTGGCTTGGTGAATAAAAATTTCTTCTTTCATCTACTTGATTTGTAATCCCAAGAAGAAGTTGAGTTCGCCCATCAAGCTCGTTTCAAATTCTCCCTGCACTATCTTGGAAAATTCTTTGCAAAGATTTTCATTTGTTGCACCAAATACTATATCATCAACATAAACCTGAACTATAAGAATATCTTTTATTGCATGTTTAATGAAGAGATAGTGTCCACTTTGCCTCTTGAAAAACCTTTCTCAATGAGAAATTTGCTTAACTTTTATACCAGGCTCAAGAAGCCTATTTTAAACCACGGAGGGCTTTCTTAAGTTTAAATACATGATTTGGGTTGTGAGGATCTTCAAACCCAGGTGGTTGTTCTACATAAACCTCTTCATTAATAAATCCATTTAAGAATGTACTCTTTACACCCATATGATATAAGTTGAAGTTCATATAGGATGCAAATGCAAAAAGCATTATAATGGCTTTAATTCTTGCAACAGGAGCATATGATTCTTCAAAATCAATTTCTTCCTCCTGACAGTACCATTTTACTACTAATCTTGCTTTATTTCTTACTACAATTCAAGATTTATATAATTTGTTCCTAAAGACCCATTTAGTTTTTATAGTAGTTTGATGATTTGGTCTTTGAATAATAGTCCACACATTATTTCTTTTGAATTGGTCTAATTCTTCTTACATAGCTGAAATCTAATTTTCATCTTCTAAAGCCTGTTCTATGCAAGTTTGTTCTAGTTGAGAAATAAAAGTAAAATTGCTACATATTTGGTGATAAGAAGATCTAGTTCTCACTTTGTCATATACATCACCAATTATCTAACTTTCATTGTGATCATACATGAATCTCCAATCTTTAGAAAAAATATTATTACCTTCATTGTTTATCTCATTAATAGATGGTCCATCATTTATTTCTTCTTCATCCATCTATGTTTCTGATTGGGAAGGTTCTCCTTCTTTGTCTTGTATTTTCATTTTCTCAACTGAAGTTATTAGTTCACATATCTCATCATCAAAATCACTTATCCTCCTAGAGGAATTAGTACTTTCATCAAATTTTACATGAATAGATTCTTTTACAGTCTTATTTTTCAGATTGTATACTCTAAATGCCTTACTGACAATGGAATAACTAAGGAAAATGCCTTCATCAGATTTGTTTTCAAATTTACCATGATTTTCTTTGCCATTGTTAATAATAAAGCAATTAAAACTGAAAGTATGAAAATATGAAAATTTGGCTTCTTTTCAAAGTGTAATACAAGTGGAGTTTTGTTGAATATAGATCTAGCAAAGATTCTGTTAATAATATAACATGTTGTATTCATTGCTTTAGTCCAAAAATACTGTGGGTGGCTATATTCACTTAACATTGTCCTTGCCATCTCTTGTAAGAATTTATTTTTCAACTACTCCATTTTGTTGGGGTGTTCTTGGTGCAAAGAAAGTTTAAAGAATTCCATTGTTTTCACAAAAGTCAATGAATCTATGATTTTCAAATTCTCCACCATGATCATTCCTTATGGCAACTATATGAGAGCTTTGTTCATTCTGTATATGTTTGAAAAATACCTCAAAGAATGAAAAAGCTTCATCTTTGAATGTTGGAAACATTACCCAGGTGAATCTACTAAAGTTATCTACAATGACATAATCGTAATGTTTCCCGCCAAGGCTTCTTGTTCTTGTTGGTCCAACTAAATCCATATGTGGCAACTGAATAGGTTTGGTTGTGTATACTTCTTTATTTGATTTGAATGATTCTTTTACTTGCTTGCCTTTCATGTAAGCATCATACAACTTATTGTCGAATTTGAGTTTTGGTAAGCCAACAACTAGATCCTTATTATATATTTTTGTTGGCATGTTCTAGCCTTTTATGCCACAGTATGGGTTTATTGTCATTAACAACAAGACATTTGACTTGGATATCATATAAATCCACCAAATATATATTTTCATGTCTCTTTCCAAGTACTACAACTAAATTTGAATTATCTAATATTGAACAGGTATGAGATTCAAACACAACTTTGTTACCATTATCACAGAATTGACTTATACTTAAAAGATTGCATTTGAATCCTTCTACTAATAAAATATTTGAAATTTTAATAGAGGGAGGTTGGCCAATTTTACCAATTCAACCACTCTTCCTGTTCCATTATCCCTAAAGGTAATTGTTCCTTCATTTTTAGCTTTTAGTTATGCGAACAGCTTCCTTTCTCCTGTCATGTGTCTTGAGCAACCACTATCAATGTACCACTTGTTATTCTCTGTGGCTCTCAAACACACCTATAGTAATGAAATTAAGTTATAACTTTTGGTATCCATTTAGGAATGAGTCTAAGTGGGTTAGTAGCAGAATATTTTGGCACCCATTGTTTTTTAGATGCTAATAGTCTATTTTTTGAAAATATAGTTGTATTTATAACTTTAGCAACTATTTTAGGAATCCAAATCATATTCTATTTGGGTTCTAATTTTCTTTTATGATTTTTCTTTCTTTGGTTTCCTATATTTTTCTTTTTTTTTAAGTTTAAATAAGGTAGTAGTTAAGGTTCTTCAAAGAGCATAATTTTCTACTTTAATTTGCTCAAGTTCTATATTTATATTATGATCAATTTTGAGCAACATATTTTATTATTTTAATTTGGAGCATTCATTAATTGTTCTTTCAAGTTCTCTTTTAGTTTCCTTATGTTTAGCTTTTAATATTTTGAAATCTGAATACAGTTCTTCTAATAATTCTTCAATATTAGAAATTTTAAGTTTCGAATTTACCTCATCATTGTGGATGTCCATAAAGCTTATTCCTCTATGATGTTCTTCTTGATCCTTTTCTTTGGAGCTGAGTGAGCTGAATTGAGCTTCATTGTCATCTTCTTCTTCACTCAAGCTTTCTTGCATCATGTTTTTTAGCATTTCTCATACAGCCATAGCTTTCTTCTTTTTTCCAAATTTCCTATTATTAGAAATATTCTTTTTGTTAAAGTAAGAGTTATACCTTTTCTTCTTGTCTCCTTGCTTTTTATCTGGTTCTGGGCAGTCAAACTTTATATGCCCAGGCTTGTTGCAATTGAAACAGATTGGAACTTTCTTTTTCTTATATTTGCTTTTGAATTTCTTAGAATTGTTTCCAAATATTTTCTTCTTGAGCATGTTTCTGAATCTTCTGGTTATCATTGTTGTATCCTCATCATCTTCACTGGTTGAGGTTTCTTCTAAAGATTCTTCATTTTTTTATTCTACTTGCAAAGCTATTATTTTCTTGCCTTTGACTTCATCTAGAGCTTTTTGTTTCATTGGGACCTCATGGATCATGAGTGATCCCATAAGTTCTTCTACTGTTACGTTTGTTAGATCTTTTGCTTCTTATATAGTAGTCACTTTGGGCATCTAGTGTCTAGGCAAAGATCTCAAGATTTTCTTTACTAGCTTGGTTTCTTCGTATTTTTCTCCTAAGTTCTTTAAATTGTTAGTCATTTTTTGAAATCTTCCAAACATTTCAGAAATATTTTCTGATTTCTTCATAGAGAAGGCTTCATATTCTTGCATTAGAAGATTTATTTTAGTTTCTTTTACTTGATTTGTACCTTCATGTGCCACCTTAAGTTTATTCCAGATTTTTTTAGCTGAATAGAATGCAGAAATCTTTTTAAACTCAGAAGAAGTTTATACATAGTAAAGGCAATTCTTTGCCTTAGCATCATGTTCTACTGCTTGTATATCTTCCAGAGTGTATTTTTCTTCAATGTAAGTAACATTCTTTCCATTTTTCACTCCAAGCCACAATGGGTAATCTGTGGTAGTTAAGATATTTTGCATTCTCATTTTCCAATACCCATAATTGGTACCATCAAATAAAGGGGGTCTAGAAGTATATTGCCCTTCAGCAGATGTATTGTGGAATATGCCAGCTATTTGAATCTCTTCACAAGTTAATATACTGCTAATCAAAATTTAACTAGTGAAGCCTGCTCTGAAACCACTTGTTGGTCTCTTACACAATAGTAGCTCAAGAGGGGGGTGAATTGAGCTTTTAAAAACTTTTAGCCAAATCAAATAATCAAATTGTTGAATGATCAAAGTTCCACTAATATCTTGATCAACTTGAATGATCAAAGTTCCATGAAATCAAATATTATCTTTTCCATCTAAATGCCTCTTTTATTGGCTGGGAGTGATTTTTTCGTTGCTATCTTTGGCAGACTTTCAAACATTCAAAAATATTTTCTTCACCTTACACTTTATCTGACATCTGACTTTGTAGCAATTTAGTATCAGTTTGCAACTTTGTCGCTGACTTTTCTTAACGTTCACATGAGTATCGAAGGCTCCGAAGTAGTTTCTTCAATTACTCCGAAGTGGCGAGTGATTAGATAATGTCTTGAATGATTTGCTCTAAATTATTTTCTTCAGATTTTCTGAAGTGATGTTAGACCGTTCTATTTGCGACAGCTCTTTGTAGAGAGGATTTTAGATTTTTTGAACCTTTGATAATTTTCAAAATGTGACTCCAAAGTACTGTTTGACTACTTCAAGGTTTGGTTGCTAACTCTAAAGTAAGGTTTTGACAACTCTGAAGTAAGGTTGCTGACTCTGAAGCATATTTTGATATCTCTAAAGCAGGTTTGGCTTATTCTAAAGCTTAACTCCGTGATTTTGAAGCATGTTTGGTTCACTCCAAAACGTGACTCTAAGATTCCAAAGCATATCTAATTAACTCCAAAGTGTATATTCATAGCTTTGAAGCTTGTCTGATAAACTCTGTAGTATGTCTTATTGATTCTGAATTATACTGTGACAACTCCGAAAGTTCCATGAAGACTCTAAAGCATGCTATGATGATTCCGAAGCTTTCTATCATGACTCTGAAGCTTCCCTGTTGGTTCTGAGGTATGCTGTGACGGTTATGAAGCTTGGTATGATGACTCCGAAGCTTCCCTGTTGGTCCCGAAGTATGCAGTGACGGTTCCAAAGTTTTCTATTGACTCAAAAGTATGCTTGCAATTACTTTAAAGCACGCTGTGACGACTCCAAAGCTTGCCTTGAGCTGACTCTGAAGTTCTCCAATTAACTCCAAAGTATGCTTTGTTTACTCCAAAGCTTCTCTGTTTACTCTGAGGTATGCTTGTGACTACTCCAAAGCATTCCAATTTACTCCAAAGTGTATTGTGATGACTTCAAATGTTTCTGTTGGCTCCGAAGCATGTCTTGAATACTTTAAATTTTTTGTTTTCTTATTTTAAGTATATATGAAATTTATATACTTATTTTTAATAAGAATTTATTTTGTTTCTTCCTTTAACCATCATGAAGGTTAGTCTCAAGTTGAGTATGGGTTAATGTTTCTATAACATACTTGAGAATAAATTGTTAGTACCTTAAAGTTTCACTCATATCTTTGCACATCATCAAAATTTTCTTGGTTAAGAATATTCATCATCAGAATCAAGCTAGATAGTATGTTCAACATTATCACTATTAAAAAATGATGAATAATCAGCTAAAAGAATGACTCTATAAATAGCATAAATCACTAAACTTAAATAGAGAACCAGAACATGTAAAATCACAAATGTGAGTTTAAAGAGTTGTAATATTACATATATAAAGTTCAAATTAAAAAGAAAAAATACTTAATCAGCTAAAACATCTACAACTGCTTCCAACTCTTTAACTCTTTGGTGAGCTTTGGCTAACTCTATCTCCAAATCTTTAATATGTTCTACAACCTTCATATAAGCCATAGAGTTCTTAGTTAAGAGATGATCAAAATAAAGATTACTACTCCTAACTATAGCCAAATCAACCTTCAGTTGTTTAATCTTATCCTGAAGAACCAGACATTTCTCTATAGCCTTAAAAGTAGCATCATCTTTCTCACCTTGAATAAACTTTATAAACGAACTGGAAGATGCCATGGTTACCTTGGTAAGCAATTGAGAAACATCTCTTCCTATTCTCTCTATATAAGAAAAGAGAAAGACAAAAGCTTCTCCACTTCCCAAGTAATCTATCAACTCTTCCATTAATAACCCTCAACTGTCGCCCCTGATAATAATGACAAACAACCATTCATTAAAAAGAGACACACATTAACAGTAAAACCATGATTGTAACTGAAATCACTCTGTTACAATGCATGGTTCAGCATATTAATATGATTTTAATGATTAATACATGTTTAATTAATATCTAATTGTTGTTCTTTATAATTATGCCTATCGCAGTAATAAAAATGTTTAATTACCCCAAATGCTTAAAAGATGTTTACTCATCATAATCAATCTAGTTGTTACATTAAATCATTTCATAAAAAAGAAAATTTGAGTAATAAATTATAACCAAAAAGGGGGAGAGAAAATTACATAAATAATATGCAATCTAGATAACACAAATGAGAAAACATATTCTAGGATTCAATAAAATAAGGGGAGAAGAACTTAAAGAAAGAGACAAATATAATTAAAGAGAGATAAAAGAAAAAGGAGTAAAGTAATAAGCTTATAAATCTTTTTGATTGTGACAAAAAGGGGAAGAGAAATGTGTGAGAAACTTGTGAGAGTAATGATTAAATTAGGATAATAATAAAAGAATTGAGCCCATAGGATTACAAGAGACTAATATTTAGGGGAAGTTTTGTTAATAAATATAAATTTCTAATTACAAGTCTTTAGGGTTTTGTCATCATCAAAAAGGGGGAGAATGTTGGGATTATATTATATATGATTTTGATGATAACAAAACTTGTATGCTTAGATCTCTAACAATCATATACGGTTATGAACTAATAATAATTAATTAATATAAATACATAACCATGAATGATTAATTATACAAGTATACATCCATCAATTTATGGTGCATAAACATTAATGATGAAAATCATATAAGAAGAAGAAGAAGAAGAAAGCTGAAGACAAGCAACAAGAAAGGTTGCAGTTGTCTAAAAGAAGCTTCCACAAATAAAAGTATGGGAGAAAAACAAGGCTTCAAAGATGTGCTATAATGAGCCTATATTGTCTATCAACCTCAATGAGAAAATATCAACAGATAAATGCAAAATAAGAAGTTAAAGAAGAAGCCATGATCAGAGATCTTAAATTGCGTTCGAGAAATTTGGACTACTTAGACTTGATCTGATCAAAGTCTGTCCAAGATAAAGTACGAGGATGAAGAAGCAACTCAATGGCTTGGTAGACAAATGAAGAAAGACAGAAGAAATTGCCACCCAAACAACAAAACACAATGTTAGAAGATTAGATTAGTTTGAGGACAAAATGGCAATATAAATATAAAAGGGAATGCAACTTCTGCTGAGTTAAGACAAACAAATCAATATTGAAGAGATAAGAAAGTCGCTAGAACAAACCCCTTCTATTGCTCGAAGTGTGCAGAAAAGCTAAAGAACTTTGCCTCATCTTTGGGTCAAAAGGTCGTTTGTTATAACAGACAAAGTTCAGCAAAAGCAGAAGATGAAGTAAATGCTGCATAGTGAACATAGACAAAGCTGAATAGATAAAGAGCTACTTGGATCGAAATGGGCTATAATAGATAAAAGCATGATCATCTACAACTTACAATAGACAAATGCGACCTGCAAAGTATTCTATCCAAAATAAAGCAAAACACACTTCGTCTATTGCTTACACCAAACGAACATCACACTTCGTCAGTTCAAGCAAGTTAAAGTTAGCTTCATCTGTCATCTTCAATAGACAACGAGGAACAAAAGAAGAAAATCATACTTTATTTGTTAGTACAAGACTGAGTGAACTTCATTGTCACCTCTAACAGACGACAAAGAACAAAGGAAGCATATCTTACTTCATCTGTTTGTATTAAATAAAATGTTTGTCAATCAATCAGCTTATCTTTGTTAGCACCATTCAAAGTTAGTCTGCTATATTTAACAAACAAAGCATATACACAAAGGATTGATTAACAGACAAATCTTTTGGAGGAATTTTGACAGACAAGGAAGTGTTTGTCTATTAGTCAGTTCGACTTCATCTGTGTCAAAGTTCATCTGCTACATAACAGACAAAATCATTCTTATGGAAGTTCAACCAACAGACAAACCTTAGAATAATTCGTCTACAACTTATGGTAGATAAATGTAAATAGAGAGACGCCATGAATTGTCAAAGAAAAATCAATTTATGTGACTAGGCATACAAATGACATTTGTACTTTAGCCATTATTCTGCAAACTTATATTAGTCACCATTTTTGGCAATAAGCAGTGTTGCAAGTTTTCAAAGCTACGACAAGTTAAACAAGGAACACATTTATCATAGTGCATCCTCCTCTCTGAACATCGTTGCAGCAGCTCGAGATAAAACAGAAAGACCTAGACTTCAATGGCAGAAAACTCAAATGGTCTTATTCATTCAATGATGCTCTCGTCTCTGCATTAATAGGCTCCCATCTTCTCCAATGGTCGACAATATGAAGAAGCTACTTAAGGAGAAGAGGGAATGATGATTCAGTGGTGGTGAAGGAACCTATTTCAAATGTGCTTAATTTTATGCAAATCCTTCCACCCATGACCAAGAGCTTAAACCGCCATCTATCTTTCGTGAGTTTAATTTTTCATATCCTTATGGTCATTATCTTTACATTATGGGAAGATCTTCTTGTATTAGATAGAGCTAAGAGAAAGATCATATCTTCCCCTAGGCTTCATTGTAACACTTTGTAAAGTGTCAATTTCCTGGTAAACTTGAAATGAGAGAGTTTATGGTGAGCTCAAGAAAACCACATTGTAGTGAGTTGTTGGTGAGCTTTAAAACCAGTGACTTGGTAGTGAGATCAGAAAAACTACCAAGTTTGCCTGTGATCTTTAAAACAGGTGAGTTTTTTGGTAAACTCGTAAAACCAGAAGAGCGTTGAGGAAACTTATTACGCCCCCTAGAGTTGGAATCTAGAAGAAATGTCGGGAACACTTATGTATTCCATTGTATGGGATATAGTGGAACCCATGGCACAATGAGTTGGTATTCTTAGAAGAGTGGATGTAGGGACGAGGTCCTAAACCACTATAAAATTCATCTTGTTTATGTGTGTCTGTTTGTTTATTTGCTTTTCTCTTCATACATTTTATTATCTCTATTATTCATCTTATGCCACACCACACATAATTACTAAAAGAGGGAAATGATCCAACAAGGGTTAAGCAATAAATTTTTATTTACCCAATTCACCCCTCCCCTCTTAGGTTAAGCCATACTACAGGCATACTACATTAACTAATTACTTTCCCAACTGATGCAGCATTCATTTCGTAAATAAATTAGGGAGAGTAACTGTTAAGTTTAAAGTGCAACACATTAAAGAAATTTAGAAAATGCTCAAGTAGAAACATCTCAGAAGATATAAGAAGTTCTTCAGAGCCTCTTCAGAGATAAATCATGAGCCTCATAATCATTTCCAAAGATTGCTCATATCTCCAAAAATACATCAAAAGCATTCTCAAGGCTTGAGAAATAATTCAGAGAAAGCTTCTGCACTCAGAACCTCATCATAAGCAACTTCAAACTCATACTCTATTCAGAAGCTAAGACAAGATTCAGGAAGCGTATCAAAGGCAAAATTCAAATTTCAGAAATTTACCTCAAAAGAGCCTCAAAAGAAAAAATATGATCGTTGAAAGTATCAGATACCAAAATCAGCCTTTAGAAGAATCTAAAGTGTTCAACCTTGCAAAAATTTGAATGTTGCCATGGTTTAGAAGTTTTGAAGAAGAGCTTCAAAAATTCTACATTAAATGCACAACCTTAACTGACAAGTATTTGAACTTTAGAAGTTTTGAAGACTAAGCTCAAAAGTTTTGAAGCTAGACAAAAGTAGAAAATTATGGTGAAGTTTTGAATACCCTTCTTCAAACGGTCAAAAAGCTACCAAAAATAATCATTATGGCTAAAGTTTCTTCCACAACTTATAAAAGGAAGATTCAAATATTTGGGAGAGCAGTTGAATAAATTTTCAAGCATTTACAGAAGCATTTACTAAAGATCCCCAATTTTGTTCCATGCGATCAACTCCAATACGCTACACTTTGACAGCATTAAAAGTTGATCTTTCTACAACTAATGGAGATTGATTTCTTTGTCATTTAGTGTCATATTTATTATATTCTTTGTTTCTGAACTTTGTACAAATTATCCTATTAGAGGCATTAACACTTGTACACTTTCATTTGCTCTTACACACACCTGCAAGCAAAGGTCTTATAACTGATTGTTGGAAAGAAAGTAGGGAACTTGCTTAGAGATTGTAAAAGTTAGTTGGTGAGCTTAGAAACCAACAAGTGTTAATGGAACCTAAGGTTAGTAAAAGAGGCTAACTTAGAGAAGTGGAGTAGGTACCTAGGTTAAGGGCCAAACCACTATAAAGATCACTATCTCAATGTACTGTGCAGTTTTTATTTATCCATCTTTAGCACCATAGTTTTTATTTAGCAAAATATTTTTTAAGGCTCAATATCCACACCCCCCCACCCCCCTTCCCCTCATCCTCTTGAGCCACCATTAGTAAGGGACCAACAATTAGCAGACTTCACTTATTATTTCTTAAATATCGGTCCATATAACTTGTGAAGAGATCCCAATGGCCAACTACTTCCATAATACTTCAATTGAGGGTCTATCCACTCTTGATTACCATAAATTATCAATTGTGGCTAATCATTAAAGATAGGATGATTTTCTTAAATACATAAGATAAATATACCACTGAAGACATCCAAGCAGTTGAGAGAGATGCCAAGGCAAAAAATTGCCTTTATAATGCCCTTACACTCTCTGAGTTTGACAAGATTTCCTCTTATGATACAGCCAAGAAATCTAAGACAAACTACAAGTTGCACATGAAGGCACAAAATAAGTAAAAGTAACTAAAATAAACCTTCTTATGCAGGAATACAAATCTTTCAGCATGAAGGAGTTAGAGTCAATTTCAAACATGTTTGAAAGATTCCAAAAGATAATAAATAGGCTAAAGAATTTAAGAGAAAAGTATGAATAGCTGAAGATGGTGAAGAAAATACTAAGGTCATTACCAAGGTAATGGATGCCTAAAGCAACAGCAATCCAGGAAGCAAAGAACCCGGACACAATGATGAGCCTAGAAGAGCTTATGAGTTCTCTCATGACCGATGAGGTATTGATGAAATAGAAAATTGTAGAAGATCCCAAACACAAGAAGACAATCACCCTTAGAGCTAAGTCAACTCCCAAAGTGAGGCATCAACAAGCAGAGATGATGATGGGAACATGGCAATGATCACACAAAGATTTAAGTCCACATTGAAGAAGAAGAAATTCGAGAGTAGCTCAAGAAATAATTCAAGAAGAAAAGATAAAAATAAAGAGTCTCCTATGTGGTACAATTATGGGAAGACTAGGCATATGAAGTTTAACTACCCAGAACCTGACAAGAAGAAAAGTGATCAGCAAAAGAAGTACAACTCATATTTTGACAAGAAGAACAACAACAACAATAATCATAATAGAACTAGCAGAAAGTTTGAGAAGAAAAAGAAGGCTCTAGCAGCATGGGAGATGCTAGAGAACATAATAAATGAGAGTGAAAGTGAAGAGGAAGAAGAATATGAAACACAGATCAGTCAGCTTTTGCCAAACAGAAATTATCAAAATGAATTCCACATAGGAATTAGCTTCATTGTCATCTATCAAGAAGAGGCAACCTCTGACGTTGAAATTCCAAATCATGATGAGATGTTAGATGAACTATACTAAGACTTCAAGTTTTTGAGAAACAAATACAAAGAGACTAAAAAGAAGCTTAAGAAAATTATCATTAAATGTTCAATACTAAAGGAGGAAAACTCCAAGCTCAAGAGCAATAATAATACCATCAGTATGTTTAAGGCCAAAAATACTGCCTTGAAAAAGACTTTGACTTCCACCTTGTTAAGAATGAAGCCTAAGAAAAAAGGTGGACAGCAGAAACATAGGAAATAGAATGATGTTTTTAAAACAAAATAAAGGTCCAAACAGACTATGAACTGGGTCCCCAATGAAGTTGCATGTGTAGTAAATGTAACTCAATCTCCATCAGCTAGAATAACGGCACCTAAGAAGCAATAGATACCAAATTTTTCTACTACTAACCCACCTAGACCCATTTCCAAATTGGTACCAAAAGTTAAAATTTAATTTTGTCTATGTAGATGTGCCCGAGAGCCATAAGGAGCAACACATGGTATATCGATAATGGTTGCTCAAGGCACATTACAGGCAATAGGGAGCTGTTCATATAGCTAAAAATGAAATCAGGTAGACCTTTGGGGATAATAGATAAGATAGAGTGGTTGGGATTGGTAAGGTCGGCCAACCACTATCTATCACAATTTTGAATGTACTTCTTGTAGAAGGATTGAAACACAATCTTCTAAGTGTTAGTCAGTTTTGTGATAAAGGGTATAAAGTTGTATTTGAATCTCAACCTTGTTCAGTTCTAGATAGAAGTGTAAGTGGGTTAGGTTGGGTTAAACCCATAACTCGCTGAACCCAACCCAGTTTAAAAGGGGTTAGGGTTAGTCTTTTCCATAAATTGGGTTGAAATTTTGGGTTGAACCCAACCCGATTTAAATTTTGGTTTGGATTAGGGTAAGAGGCAACTGACTTTACAACCCAACTTTATAGAGATATAAATATAAAATCCCCATGCATGGTTGGGTGTATTTTCATATAGCCTCATGTTATAGAATATCAAGTCTTCTCAATGAAATGTTGACTATGGAATCACAAAATGACAAAATCAATTAAGTAGGGTTAGGGTTAACTTCAACCCAACTCGATTACACCTCTAGTTCTAGATAAGTCTCACTCAATTGTAGTACTTGGTAGAAAGCATGAAAATATATACTTGGTTGATCTCTCTGATATCCAAGCTAAGTGTCTTATTGTTAATGACAATGAATCCATGTTGTGGCACAGAAGATTAGGACATACCAACAAAAATTTGATTGAAAAGTTATATAATAAGGATCTTGTTATTGGCTTACCCAAGCTTAAATTTGACCAAGAAAGGTTGTGTGAAGCTTGCTTGAAAGGTAAGCAAGTAAAGAAATCATTTAAATCGAACAAAGAGGTATACACAACTAAACCCTTTCAATTGCTACACATGGATCTAGTTGAACACAAGAACTAGAAGCCTTGAAGGGAAACATTGTGCATATGTCATCATGGAAGACTATAGTAGATTCACATGGATAATGTTTCTAGCCTCCAAAGATGAAGCTTTTTTATTCTTTGAAGTATTTACCAAGTGCATGCAGAATGAACAAAGCACTTATATTATTGCCATAAGGAGAGATTATGGTGGAGAGTTTGAAAATCATAGGTTCATAAATTTTTGTGTAAGCAATGAAATTTTTCAAACTTTTTCTGCACCAAGAACACCCCAACAAAATAGAGTTGTTAAAAGGAAAAATAGATCCTTGCAAGAAATGGCAAGGACTATGTTAAGTGAATACAATGTGACTCAATATTTCTAAGCTGAAGCAATGAATACCACTTGCTATGTTATTAATAGAATTTCTGTTAGGCCCTTACTCAACAAAACTCCATTTGAACTGTATTATGGTAAGAAACCAAATATTTCTTATTTTCATACTTTTGGATGCAAATGCTTTATTCTTAATAATGGCAAAGAAAACTTTAGGAAATTTGATAGCAGATCTGATCAAGGAATATTCCTTAGTTATTCCATTATTAGGAAGGCTTTTAGAGTATACAACTTGAGACTGTAAAAGAATCTGTTTATATTAAATTTGATGAATATACTGACTCTATGAAAAGAGCTAATCATTTTGATGATGAGATAGAAAACCTTATAATAAATGCGGAGAAACTGAAGTCACAAGATAAACAAGCAGAAGCTCCACAATCAAAGACAACAATGGATGAAGTTGGACCATCCATAATAGAGGTAGATGAGCAAGGTAACTCATCTCTTCCCAAAGATTGGAGGTTCATGCATGCTCATCCTAAAAGTTAGATAATTGGTGATGTATATGATAAAGTTAGAACTAGATCTTCATATCACTAAATATGTGGCAATTTTGCCTTCATTTCTCAACTGGAGCCAACTTGCATAGAACAAGCTTTAGAAGATGAGAACTCAATTTTAGCTATGCAAGAAGAATTGAACCAATTTAAAAAGAATTGATGTGTGAACTATTGTTCTAAGACCAGACCACCAATCTGTTGTAGGAACTAAATGGGTCTTTAGGAACAAATTGGATGAATCAGGAATTGTAGTGAGGAATAAGGGCAAATTAGTAGCAAAGGGATATTGTCAAGAAGAAGGTATTGACTTTGAAAAGTCATACACCCCTATTGCAAAGATAGAAGCCATTAGAATACACCTTGCATTTGCATCCTATATAGATTTTAAGTTATATCAGATGGATGTAAAGAATGCATTCCTAAATGGATTCATTAATGAAGATGTTTACATGGAACAACCCCCTAGGTTTGAAGATCCTCATAGTTCAAATCATATCTTCAAACTCAAGAAAGCTCTCTATGGTCAGAGATAGGCTCTTAGAGCCTAGTATGAGAGGCTAAGCAAATTCTTAATTGAAAAAGGCTTTTCAAGGGATAAAGTTGATACTACTCTCTTCATTAAGTATGCAATAAATGATATCTTTATAGTTCAAATTTATATTGATAATATAGTATTTGGTGTAACTAATGAAATTTTTGCCAAGAATTTTCCAAGACAACATAGGGAGAATTTGAAATGGGCTCAATGGGTGAACTCAACTTCTTCTTAGGGCTGCAAATCAAGCAAATGAAAGAAGGAATTTTTATCCGCCAAGTCAAATACACAAAAGAACTACTGAAGAAATTCAACATTGAAAATCGTAAAAGATATGGAACACCAATAAGCACATCAATGACAAGGATGAAAAAGGTAAATCTATTTTTCATAAACTTTATAGGAGCATGATAGGATCTCTACTGTATTTAACTTCAAGTAAATCTAATATAATACTTAGTGTCTACAAGTGTGCTAAAATCTAGTCAAATCCTAGAAAGTTACACCTCATTGCTATAAAAAGAATTCTTAGATACCTTTTAGACACTCCAAACCTCTGTTTATGATATCCAAAAGGTTCAAAATTTGAATTGATTGGGTACTCAAAAGTAGATTTTGATAGATATAAGGTAGATAGGAAGAGTACCTCAAGATCATGTTAGTTTTTAGGAAGCATGATTATATCATGTTTCTCTAAGAAATAGACATCAATTGCATTCTCAACTGCTGAAGTTGAATATGTAGCAGCGGGCAATTGTTGTGCTCAAACTTTATGGATGAAACAATAATTAGGTATTTTTGTTTGAAATATGCTAATACACCCATCAAATGTAATAATACTAGTGTCATAAGTCTAACAAAGAATCCAGTGTTGCATTACAGGACTAAACACATAGGAGTGAGGCATTACTTTATTAGAGATCACGTACAAAATCATGATATCTACTTAAAATTTGTACAAACTGAAGATCAGTTAGCAGATATTATCAAAGAGCCACTTCTAGAGGATAAATTTTGCAAAATTAGA
Organism: Pouteria campechiana; assembly: GCA_036873735.1. Taxonomy (NCBI): domain Eukaryota; kingdom Viridiplantae; phylum Streptophyta; class Magnoliopsida; order Ericales; family Sapotaceae; genus Pouteria; species Pouteria campechiana. The sequence continues at coordinate 27,232 of JAYJMB010017484.1, forward strand.
AGAGAACTTGACCTATTAAATCCATGTGCATAAATTGCATATTATATGATTTAATTATTTTATAATGTTAATGATCACATGTTATGATGATTAGAATTATGCCTGTATACCTAAGTTGTACATAAATGCTATATCTCTATCTTTTAGAACATTTCTGAAGCATTTCAGAAACTCTGATAGAGTTTTGGAGTCATTTCTGGACTTAAAATAACTTCTCTGAACATCCTCAAAAGTTCTAAAGCTTTCCTTCAAAACCTCTAAAGCTTGCACCTAATTTCAGAAACCCTATGAAACACGGCTTTTCATATAGTACTAAAACTTCCTCAGAACTTCTGACATTATTAGCTCAGAAATTCTAAAGCCCATCAACACATGTTCAACTCTTTGGAATCTCTAAAATCCCATTTCAGAGATTCCAATCTCCAAAACCCTAGTTTTAGAAATATTATACATCTTTTTTATCTCTAAAAGTCAATTTCAAAGTAATCGATTCAAATCCCTGCGAGTGTTTATCTTTCCCTCACCTAAAGTGTCCCATTCCATTTCAAATCCAACTCTCTTACCTATTTCTCTCACCAGAATCTCTGAAAACCCATCTCTCTCAAAACCCCAAGTCAAAAACCCACTAAAAACTCATGGCTAGAATGAAGAGGGCAAGATAAATAGCAGAATCTTCATCAACAAACTCTGAGGAAAGAAGAATAGAAAGCTCAGAAGAAGCTCCAAGGAAGAAAAGGAGAACTAAAGATTATGTCCTAAAGGTAATCTTCAACAACAACATACTGGTGTGCTGTCGTAGGCAATTAAATTTAGAACCTTACTCCAATTAAATAACCTATAGTAGTGTGAATAAGGATCGATCTCATGAGGAGTATCTAGCTTAATTTTATGCAAAGTGAACAAGAAAGGGGGGGTTTTTAATGTAATGAAGAAAATGTTATAAAAGAAATCTATCAGAGAAGAAAACCTTGATTCAAATTAACATCCACCATTAGAATCTCATATTTGATCATTGATACAATTATAAATCAATTCATACTTTAAATATTCACCATTGAAATTATTTTTCCTATCTCTCCTTCAACATAGTTAATTAGGAAACAACATTCTAATTAACCCTAACCACTAAATAACCCCAGACTAGCGCTAAAGGTTTAATCTAATAGTAGCCTAAAGATTTGTAGAAATTGGTAAAGCTAAACGACACAAGCACCATTGGTTGTATTTAATTTAGTCAAATATTCTTCCTAAGATTTAAGAACTATAACAGCAGCAAATTATTAAACCCTAGTTGCTTCACAGATTAGAGGGATAAATAATTATGGATTTAATATATAATCTAACAATAGATTGCAATGAATAATAAATTAGTAGATCTCCTAGCAACTAAGCATAACAATCATAATCATGAACAAAGAAAAGCATTAATACTCAAAGTATAAATTGAAAAATTAAATCAAACTAGATCTCACAATATATTGATTTTAAGGCTTCTGTCTCCTTAAACCAAGAATAAAAGTTTAGTCACGTAGGGCCATGAAATCATAAAGAAAATAAAATAAAAGAGAGAAGAGAGAAACTTCTCTGTCAAAAGCTGCCAAGAAGTCCTATCCAAACCCTAGCAAAAGAACCCTCAAAATCCCTAAGAAACTGTTATTTATACAGAGTCAAAATACGCAAAATTTACAATTTTTGTAGGTTTTGAAAAGTGAGAACAGAGTTGGGCACTGCCGGCACCAGATTAGTACCGCCGACGCCACCTTACGGTCTCCGATGAGGTGGTGGTGTGAAGTGGGTTAGCGTCGGCGGTGCCATCTCACTGCCTCCAGTGCCACTTTTTGCTTCTCCTTAGCATGTCATCTAGCGTACGATCCGTATTGCTGGGGCACCCTTGGGGAGATTAGTGTTGGGCTATGAAATTGGGCCTAGCTACCCAATCTCTCTGCTACCACCACAGATCTCCATGAAAAATTCATGCTTGTCGCACCGTGAGATCTTCGAACCGACCAAAACAGAATTCGAGTCATCATCTGAAGTTGTCCAAAATCCCTCAATTGACTTCTTTTTGCACTTAACCACTCCAATTGTCTCCTAAATCAAAATATAAGAATAATGAGTATATTTAGGAATCAAATAGGTGTAAAAGATTAAGTATTAAGGAAATAAAATATGATATTTTGCATTCTCATCATATACCTGCTTATAGTAGATTTACAGAGAGTTTTAAAAGAAGAAAAATAGTGAATGAAAGAATATTTGACTTCGATGCTTTTGGAGAAAATGGATTAAATTTGGAAGTAACCAACTAGATTAAATCCAAGGATGGGAAGAATTATTGAGTTATAAAGATAAATGCTATCGATGAATGTTCTAAGCCCTAATCAGCAATTTTAACTACAACACTCAAAGATCATGGATTGGAAATTTTGAGATAAACCTATCTTCTGAAAGCATAAGGAATGCATTCAATATTCCTAAAGTAGAAGTGGAAGAAATTGAATATCCATCAACTAGAGCTAAATTCTTCTTAGAATTGGGTGGAGTAAAGATTGATGAAAAAGCAAATTATTTGCATGTAAGCCATCTAAATTTGGATTTGAAGATTGCTCACATGTTAATTTTCAACAATATACATCCCAAAATGGGAGAAACTGATCAGATTTCTGAGAAAGAAGACAAAATAATGTGGGCTCTGAAGAATAGGAAGAAGACAGATATTGGTCAAATCATGATAGATCAACTGTACCTGGTTAAAACAAATTCCAGGCTTCACCTTCCTTATGGAATAATCTTGAGTAAATTTTTGAGGATAGAAAATATTGATCTTTCAAAAGAAGAAGGGAAAGAATTCATAGAAAGAGAAACTATAATCCAAGCTATAGTAAAAAGGATTAGCTTTAAAAAGACTTTAGAAGGATGGATATCTCATAAACCAAGAAAGGAAGAGCAGATAAAGAAAATAAGAGTTGAAGCAGAAAGCAAAGAAAGGCAAGAGACTATGAAAAAACCCACAGGTAGAGAAGAAGAAGAGGCAGAAGAAGAAGATAGAGAAGAAAGTATAGCAGCACCTACACAACCTCAACACAATCCTAACCAACCTAAACGCCCTCCTACACCTCAACCTAATCAACCTACCTACCTAGCTACACAACAACTGCAAGCCATTCTTTCAGCCCACCTACTACCCATTCACACAAAAATAACCAATCTTGAAAATCACAACACAGCAATGCACCTGAAAATAGACTCAATTTGGATTCATTGTGTCAAAAACTAGATGTGTTGAGTACTCAAATTGAATCTATGAAAACTCAACCTCCTCCTCCTCTCAATCCTTCTGTTTCCAAACTCACAACAGAAATTCCTCACCTATTCATTTCACAGAACATTCACCATCTCACTCCCACAGTCACAATAAGTCAGTTTCTACAACAGACATTTTTCCTTCAGAGAATATAATCTCTGAAAAGAAAAATCCATTCCACTCTCTCTCACCTACATCACTAAAATCCCCCATTACACATCCATCCACACCAGCTCCAAATATAATTCCAACTAAGGCTGAAATTGCTTTTTCCAAAATACTATCTCCCTTAGTTTATCCAGGCTTTTTACCTATTGAATCCACTAATATCCCACCACAAGACAATGTCTCAAACCCCTATAGAACCCTCATTTGTTATAAATCTCTCTCTAGACCTCATTTTATTCCCCCAGGACCACTAGAATATCTGGATTGGTCTAATTTTTGGGACTCATAAGACATTACAACTAGATATAACATATCCCATTGTAAGAACATTAAAAAAAGCCCCAACACCATCTCCCAAGCTAGTGGAAGATAACTCTGACTATCTTGTCAGAAATTATCATCCCATTAGAATGATCTACTATGAATTCAAAGCTCAATCAAACACAAATTCTCCTATTTATGACATGTGCCTATCCCACAACCTCAATATTTCTCCCAAAGAACTACCTTTCCCATAACTTACTAACCCTATTACCCTTTCCAGAATCCAACTTCTTCCCGATCCTCCTCTCACTCCCAAAGGGCATGACATTCAAATACCACACATTGAGTCATTCTTAGATGAGTATGCACAAAAACTTCTCCAACCGCTTCCTCAATCTAGGCCAGCTAGAACAACTTTCTCATCTCCCTCAGGTCCTCACAATCAAATCTTTCTAACTGAGGAAGACTTTTTATCCTTCTCCCAAGCTAACCACCAAGCCATAGGAGTTGACCTTCACCTTCCATATTTGCAACTAGTGGGCCCATCCCTTCAAAACAAAATCCTAGTTTCCATCTCAAAACCAACCCTTATACCTAAACCAGCTCCACCTTCTCCAAACACTAAAGTCTCAAGAAAACCAACCTCTGTTACCAAACCTCCAGCTTTACCTAAGCCAAAAGTACCCTCTAAACCCAAAAAATTGCCAAAATGAAAGACCACACCTAAACCAAAAGCCCAACTAAACCACCAGCCCCTTCCAAATCCAAACACACACTTTCACCACTGAAGACCACACCTAGACCCTCCAACAAAAAACCCATCATCCTACATGAAGAAGAATATTGTGCCAAGATGCATTCCAACTACACAGCCATACAAACCAAAGAACCCATTTACTTTCTTGAGTTGCTTAACCTAGATTATGTTACACGAATTCAAATTATTCCAGCACCTTTTCTAACAACCATTCCTATACAGTTTCAAACCTCTACAACCCCATTACCTATCCCACCTACTGATCATAAATCCTTCACCAACAATCCTACCTATATCCCTTAACCTACTCTAAAAAGCCTAAGTGTCTGTTTGGCCTGGCGGTGAGATTTAAGCATTTTATTAAAGCTTTTTCTAAAAGCTTTGAATTGGAGCTTTAATGTAAAAGCCAAAAATTAGCTTTTTACAAATGTCGATGCACATAAAGCACTTTTTTCCTTTCCAGCCAAACAGACACTTTCCATGTTTTGGGGTCAAAAAGTGCTTTGGAGCTCCCAAAACGCCAGGCCAAACAGGCACTAAACCTACCCCCAAAAAGCCATAATCTACTGCAATCTCTCCTCCATATCTTTCTTTTCTAGCTATACTTGTTCTTTAATATGCTATAATTTCTTTTTAGGCCTAAATTTTTTTTTGTTGCGCTATATCTGCATGTAACTCCCATCATACATGTAAATTCATTTTTTTCCTATCACTTTGGTGAACATCTTTGTTTTGCAAGTATCACCGTATCTATATAACTCCTTTTGATTATAATGTTATATCATTCTTTTGCACCATCTAGTTGTTATTTATTTTTTTAAGCCTTTTTTATTATGACAAAAAGGGGGAGAAATATCAGAGTAACTTAGTGCACCCATTCAGAGGGAGTTGCACTACATTAGTAAAAGCACACTACATATTAAACATGCATTTACCTACTTTAAATTTCTTTATTGTAATTTTATGAAAGGTTCCTCACTCAAATGTTTTGTCATCATCAAAAATGTGGAGAATGTTGAGTCTAATTCTCTTACTTAGCTTATTTTGATGATAAATATAATTAAGCAGCCAAGTTTTGATGATAAGAAAACATATGAGTGAAGAATTAAAGTACTAATTGGATACTTTCCCAAGTGATGCAGCGTTAATTTGTTAAAAAGAATTAACAAGAGTATCTGTTAAGTTTAAAGTGTAATGCATTAAAGAAATTTAGAAAATGCTCAAGTAGAAACATCTCAGTAGCTATCGAAAGTTCTTCAAAACCTCTTCAGAGATAAGGCGAGAGCCTCAGAATCATTTCCAAAGATTTCTTATGTCTCAAGAAATAGATCAGAAGTATTCTCAAACCTTTAGAGGTAGAATTCAAGAAACCAAGACAAGATTCAAGAAGTGTATTAGAGGTAGAATTCAAACATCAAAAAGTTACTTCGGAAGAGCCTCAAAGCAAAAATATAACCGTTGAAAGTATCAGATACCAAAATCAGCCTTCAGAAGAATCTGAAGTGCTTAACCTTGCAAAAATTCAAATGTTGTCATGATTCAAAAGTTCTAAAGAAGAGCTTCAGAAATTCTACTTTAAATGCACAATGTTAACTGACAGATAGTTGAACTGCAGAAGATTTGAAGACTAAGCTTAGAAGTTTTGAACCCAAACGAAAGTAGAAAGTTACGGCAAAGCTTTGAATACCCTTCTTCGAACGGTCAAAAAGCTACCAAAAATAATCATTATGGCTAAAGTTTCTTCTACAACTTATAAAAAGAAGATTCAAACATCTAAGAGAGTAGTTGAATAAATTTACTCAAGCATTTATAGAAGCATTTACTAAAGCTCCCTAGTTTTCTTCCACGAGATCAACTCCACCATGCTACACTTTGACAACATGAAAAGCCAATCTTTCTACAACTCACGGAGATTGATTTCTCTTTTATTTAGTGTCATATTTATTATATTCTTTGTTTCTAAACTTTGTACAAATAAGCCTCTTATAGGCATTAACACTTATACACTTTCATTTGCTCTTAAACACATCTACAAGCAAAGGTTTTGCAACTGGTCGTTGGAAGTCAAGTAGGGAACTTGCTTAGAGATTATAAAAGTTAATTGATGAGCTTGGAAACTATCAAGTGTTAATAGAACCTAAGGTTAGAAAGAGATGCTAACTCAGAGAAGTAGAGTAGGTACTTAGGTTAAGGGTCAAACCACTATAAAAATCACTGTCTCAGCATGCTGTGCAGTTTTCATTTATCCATCTTTAGCACCATAGTTTTTATCAGCCAAATATTTTTTAAGGCTCAATTCACTCTCTCTCTTGAGCCACCATTAGTAAGGGACCAACAGCAATGTTTGAAATTATGCAACCTGAGCTTCTTGCAATAGACAGGAACTGGCTTCTACTGAAGTTCTTCACAACATCTAAAATAATTTTTTCACAATGTCTGAAGCAGCATGAATTGCTTAGCCGCACGTTTGAACTTCAACTTTGTCTGAAATTGGTTTAACAATGTTTGAAGTAAAATTTTAGCACGTCTAAACCTAATTTCGCAACGTCCGAACTTGGTTTCACAACATCCAAACTTGGTTTCGCAATGTCCAAACTTGGTTCACCAATGTTTAGACTTGGTTTTGTCTTAAGCTTTATTTGCATCCAAAATTCGACATTTGACCTTATATACTTTTGCAGCATGTTTCACCATGTCTGAAGTGACCTTAAAGCTCTTGCAAGATGCCAGACATATCCTTCAACTAAAAATTGGTCTAGAAAACTTGCATCATACATATGAAATAAGATTTCACCGTCTTTGTTTTTTTTTTTTTGTTTCCATTGAAACCACTTGTAATTGCTCTCAAACTTGGGAGTTCCTATGAAACATAGAATTGATTTCTTAAACTAAGATACAACTTCTAAAAACTATGGAAACACCCCCTGAAACTTTGCCACTATAATTTTGAAGCCTTATACATCATCTAGAATTTGAAATCTTCTTCTTTTGATTTGCTTTTTGAGACATATTGGCTTGTTCTTCTTATGGAATAATTTATGTACTTTATCATCTTAACAATCTTCCATTATTTCCATTAATTAGGTTTTGTTATTATCAAAACTAGACAGGTGGAACTAACACCTATAAGTTTGCAATATTACAAATGGAAATGGTTATATTTTGATATTTAAGTTTATCAAAATTGTATTATTAAATTATATAAAACATTGTCAGAAGAGAAAACCCTAACTCACAGAGTTTAAATTACAATATTAAAATAATTAATATGTACAAGTTTTCAAATTTAGAGAATTTAAATTGCAGAATAAAATGATAGTTAAAACAACATTTCATATGAATGTGGTGATTTTGTGTTAAAACAACATTTTTTATGAATGGGTTGATTTTGTGAGGGCATGCCTTCCTGATGACAGCCGTCTTGACATTCATTGGTGTTGATTATGCATGCGGTGGGCAGAATACGCACGGTAAATAGCATGCGAGCATCTTCTTAATGTGCCCTACAAGGACGGTTCAAAACATTTGCTTGTGTATAATCCGTCCGCCATCCATTGATAGCGAAACATTTCTTCTTATTGGTCCATTCAGTTTTTTGCATATTGCTTTCTTAAGTTTTGGTAAATTATGTATTCATACCTAAGTTTAAAATATGTAAATTTTCCCTTGGTTAAATGTACTAAAAAAAATTATTTTCCTCTCAATGCTATTTAGTAATTACAAAAATTTAGAATACTTTGAAAATTTTCTAAGAATTTTAAAATCCTTTCAAAATTAATATTCTTTTTTTATTTGAATTTATACAAAAAATTTGTTCTGTTATTTTTTGTTCTATTTTATTCTTTTTAAAGCTTCAAAATTTTATATTATAGATTTCAAAAATATTTTACTTATTTTATTTTTTAATATTTTAAAATTTTAAAAGATAAAAATAAACAATATTAAAATAATTAATATGTACAAGTTTTCAAATTTAGAGAATTTAAATTGCAGAATAAAATGATAGTTAAAACAACATTTCATATGAATGTGGTGATTTTGTGTTAAAACAACATTTTTTATGAATGGGTTGATTTTGTGAGGGCATGCCTTCCTGATGACAGCCGTCTTGACATTCATTGGTGTTGATTATGCATGCGGTGGGCAGAATACGCACGGTAAATAGCATGCGAGCATCTTCTTAATGTGCCCTACAAGGACGGTTCAAAACATTTGCTTGTGTATAATCCGTCCGCCATCCATTGATAGCGAAACATTTCTTCTTATTGGTCCATTCAGTTTTTTGCATATTGCTTTCTTAAGTTTTGGTAAATTATGTATTCATACCTAAGTTTAAAATATGTAAATTTTCCCTTGGTTAAATGTACTAAAAAAAATTATTTTCCTCTCAATGCTATTTAGTAATTACAAAAATTTAGAATACTTTGAAAATTTTCTAAGAATTTTAAAATCCTTTCAAAATTAATATTCTTTTTTTATTTGAATTTATACAAAAAATTTGTTCTGTTATTTTTTGTTCTATTTTATTCTTTTTAAAGCTTCAAAATTTTATATTATAGATTTCAAAAATATTTTACTTATTTTATTTTTTAATATTTTAAAATTTTAAAAGATAAAAATAAACTTTTACTTCTACAAGTAGTCATCTTCTTTTTGTTAAATACGGCTGATCTAAAAATTAAAGAGCTTTTTTATCTGCAGTAATATTTTTGTTATTAATAGCCGTTAAAATTGAGGGGTCAATATGCAAATAACGCCCTTAGTCGTAATTTGTTTGGATAATTGAAAACAAAGTGAGAAATGGAAATGAATATTCAGGTTAAATCAACAAATGAGACATTTTAAATGTAAAGGGAATGAAGTTAAAATAAATAAAATGTAATGACAAAAAAATTAAATCCACTTTTCCAATGCAGTAACTTGATTTCGGCAAGTATCATGCAGTTAGCTGTACACGTGCGAACGAGCATAGGAAAATGCGCTCGCCCCTCTCACAGCAGAAGATTAGGGAGCATGGGTTTGCCGCATGTGAACCCCGTTGTACTCGCCACTGAAAATTTGTACTCTACACGCGTCCATCCAACACGTGGCGTCCCAAGGCCGCAGTGATGAGCAGCACCTGACTGCATATGCGCCAGGTTGTACCTCCACCATCCTCGCTCCTCAAAAATAGGAGCAGCAATTGGGCCACGAGAAAGGCGCGGTTATGAGGCTATCTCAACAGGAATAGAGGCCTATTCTAACTGTCAATCTACACCGTCCGTCGAGAACTTGGATGGTCCCCTCTCTGCACTAATGCCACGTGTTAATAACTCACCACTTCTAATATCATCCACAAAATCTAAAGCATCTATGCGATTGTCATAATATCAAATAAGCAAGATAATTAACGCGAATTGTTTTAGAAAATTTGAGAATATGATTTTCACCTTAAGTTTTATGTTTTATAACGATGTATGCTACCTATAAATGAAATAATATATATATATATATATATATCATTATGATATACATTAGTTAGGCACTTAGGTGTGAAAATTATATAATTAAACATTTAAGTTAGGCGATTTGATGTAATAGAAAGAGTGTTTAATAAAAAAAAAGTGTAATAAGGAATGAAAGTAGAATAAGCCTTTTGCACTAGGTTTGGTAACGAAGAAAAGAAGGTGAAATTTTTTATTATACCTTTTGATGTGATTTGATATTTTAAGCACCTAACAATCTTACTTATTATTATTATTATTATTATTATTATTATTATTATTATTATTATAGCCTAGATGACAGTAACATAAGAGGCCCAGCCCCCAAACAATAGCAGCATAAAAGGCCAAGCCCCCAAATGATGATAGCATAAGAAGCCCACCTCTAGGTAGTGTAAGAGGCCCAACTCTCCACCCCTATGCTTCTAACAAACAAGAAAGGAACGTAAGAAGTTCAAAGTTCAAACTATATAGAAATTTAGAAACTATAGATATCATCCAGTAGAAAAAATATAATATTATATTCATTATCAATAAATTTTACATATCTTCATCAGACTCCCTAGGAATTACATTGCTTACATCAACATTGGGAAGTTGTAACACCCCACTCTAAGGGCGCTACTAAATTACAATTTAAAGGAAACTTTATACAGAGTCTCCCCTAAATTTTCAACTCTCATACCTATATAATCATTTCCACATAATCTTATACATGCATTAACACCATTATACACAATAAATTACACTCACACATCGCCAACAATCACAAGTCGCATTGCAATGACAAATGTCAATTTTAACATGCACACACATTTCCACTATTATGATATATCAGTATAATTATTTTATACAAGCTTGATATACATAACATTGAAGTTTTTAAATTTACAATTTATATATTATACTACATATTAAAAAGGAAAATTTGACATCCAAAACTATTTTGCCAACATTAAGATCATAGCCTATCCTAATCCTGAGCCCCAACCCCATATTGAGCTCCGTCTTATGACCTGTTAACTAAAAACCATGAATGAAACAGGGTAAGTCCGGGCAAACTCAGTAAGCAGGTAAAACAAAAAAACAACAATGAGTATATATAGATATATCATTAAAAGATCAAGTTCAAATCCAAAACATATGCAATTTCATGACAATTGACAATGCAACATCATCCCGATGTCCAGGATGCACATGCACCCATAATCCAAGCTCATATATAGCCTTAGTGTCCACTCACCCTCAAGGGCAAAACCCATACACTACCTTATCCTCAAGGCATTTTCATTCATATATGTTCATCATTATCATATTATGTCATGGCCAATTCTTCCTCAGAATTATCAAAATAATGATACCAGTCTTTTCCCTCTTCGATGTGCAATCGGTCCCTCCTTGTACCCTCAACTACGAAGCCTGTCAGGTTCATAACAATTTCACTGCTATCCTCCATAATACCCTACCCTCATTGCTCCACGGGATCCTAGGTTCACCATCCACATACAATGAGGAAGATCATCATACTGATCAATATCAAGGCATCAATGCCCACATATCAGATATCATGTTATAATTCACTTCACAGGTATTACAACCTGTTACCTAGACATACCTCGCCTCACTAGTTTCATGCCATATCTATGCCACTAAGGCATATTAGATCGGTGTCATATCATTGGCATCAAGCACCCATGCCACTAAGGCATATACATATCCATATCCAGTTCGTGCCATCAAGGCACCCTAATAGCATCACTACAATGCACTCTTTTTCCTTTCTAAGCATTCAAGAAACATCACCACAAATTTCCTAAGAAGACCACATTTATTTGTAAAAAAATCACATATGTAATTTCAGTGACACGGTGCCAGAATTTCTAGCCACCTGCAATGTGTATTCCATGGGGTAGCGTCGTGACGCCAGATTGAGTGTTGCAGCTCCCAACTGGTTGCCCTATCAAATTAATGGATAATTAGGGTTATGATAAAGTAATTCACTTATACTTGGCTTTTCATAATTTTCTTTCATCAAACTCTTGACATTTTCAATGGTGTCATTTTACCAAACACTTAATGTGCATCATTCAATTTCCCAAATTTCACCAAAGTACTGTATAAGGGACACATCCCCAACAAGATAAAATTAAGATTTGACATGAGAATCATTCAAATAACTTTATTAACTAATCCATCATGCACCAATAATCCATTTATTCTCTTTCAAACCTATTCCTTCACACAATACACTACCCCAAGATACTCATATGGCTGGCCAATTCAGGAACAACCTTCCACATGCATTTCACATGGATAATTTCCATCATCATCATCATAATTACACATCTTACTCAATTCCCCATGGATTTTTCAAAATAAGTTGATCAAATCCAAACCCTAACCCCATGAAATTGCAAGATAACATCTCACTTAAGACAGAAATTACAAATTAGTTCAAGAAACACTTACCACTGTGATTTTTGGTTGGTTTCCACTTCAAATCCTCGATTCCTTCCACCCAATACAGTAAAAACCTCTTTGGGGAGATTTATCAACTTCCTCTTCTACTTAAGAGATGTCTTTTTGACTCACTAGTTGCTTAGGATGATAGCAAAACATTTATACTAAGATTTCCTCCACAAAATTTGGGGTGAAAATGATGTAGAAAAGGGGCTGCAAGAAGTGGGCGTGAGAGAGGAGAAAGAAGGCAATGAGTTTGGGGCAAAATGGTATTGGTGGAGTATTTTAAACTTACTCCTCTTTGGTACTCCAACGGTGCACGATAAGTCATGCACATGCAGCTCTCCACAACACTTTTTAGCAACTTCTTTGCAATAATCCATGCAACTTGAATATAATCCACACATCTTTAGGCATCCTTCTCCCATTTATATTAAATTATACATATAATTCTTTTCAACTTCCATCAAACTCATAAACACAATTTATACAAAACATAAATAAAGGAAAGTTCTCTTACCAAAAAATTTTGGGGCGTCATAGAAGTTTGCAAGACATTTTTCATCTACATGAGTAAAACCCTCTAAATACATCTTCGCCCCTTGACCCAAGATAAATTCACAGAATTCAAGATGCAGAGTCAACTATTCTAGACACTCTTCACGGGCCCATCGCAAAGTGGAAGCATGGTCCTCCTGTAAGGAAGTGATTTTCCTTGTCAAATGAGACACTTCCCCATGTAAGGATTCCTACCGGAGCTCGCTTCCACCTCTAAGCTTGCATAGGCCACCTTAGCTTCCACAACTTCTATGGTAGCATCACATTCTGACTCAGTCACCTCGCAAGAAGCAACCGCATGTTCATGAGCGGACTCCACTAGTCACCTTCCCGCATTAGCAACAGCCTACTCCGGGATAAGGTTTTCCTCTTGAGGCTTTAAAGTGGAAATAATTTCCTCAAACTCTAAGAAATGCCTCTGCTTTTCGTTAAGCATTGATTGCAGGTTCACCCTCTCCCCGATAGCCAAATCATGCTCAAGCTCCGCATTATTAGTCGATAAAGAGCACTTTCACTCTCAAGCCAGCTCCACCTTCATGTCCCTCAACTACTAGTTGACTCACGCCAATTAGTCCAACACTAAGTTCATTCGGTCAACATAGGCACAATGATTAATCAATGATCGAATAATATCCAATGCAAACTCTGTTCAACTCGTCCATACCAAACTCCTGTACATGAGTGCGATTAGCCGAACAAGACAACTTATTGACATAAAGTTGCACTAACTCAGGCCAATCCAACAATGAAGTAATGGAGACACCACCCCTCAATAAAGCAGTTGTTGGAGAAATAGGGCAAGAAGGGCTTAGCGATGAAATAGAGGCATGTCCTCCTCTAGAGATGGAGGAAGCAATAACATCCTCCTCCAAAGTGGAAGCATCGACCTATTGGTGGCACACAGGGTGACTGGAGCTAGAAATAGTAAGTGTGGCGGTTCACTTCAGAAAATGCAAAACATTAGATGATGAAACCAAAGCACCTAAAAGATGAAGGAAAAGCATGAATTAATAAGCACATAATAATATTAAAATTAGATATACAAAAACCCAAAGATCAAACCAAACCTGTAAAAATACTAGAGGGCTTGCAACAATCTAGCCTTCCCCTACTATTAGAGACACCTTCGTTCTCTCCTCAACCACCTCTGCCTCTGGAGCAATAGGAACCACAACAGGAGAACAAGATGGAGTGGAAGTAGTAAAAGATGGGAGAAGAGATGCAAATAAATCTAACATAGGGGAAAAAGAAAGTGGAGCCAAGCCTGCTATGAAAGGAAGAGACTCTGATATTGTAACCAAAATAGATCTAACAATAGAAGAAGTACCGTAAATGGAAGAAAGAATGGCAATGGGTCTTATGTAAATTAAAAAAATTAGAAGAAAAATTCAAAAGAAGGAAGAGAGCACACCACTCCTCCCAAAACAACATTAAGATCCCTCTTGGAATTTAGAATTTCTTCAAGGGTTATCGTCCTCCAAAAAGATAAAAATGGTTCTGCCGGTGAAGGCATGCCTAAATTGGAGGAAAAGGAGGATCTTGAAAAATGAGACAAACCCGTGGAACCATTACTAGAAGAAACCTCCACAAGTTTCGCTTGAATGTCCTGCAATGGCTCTGTCTATTCCTCATCATCTGGAACCACATGCAAATGAATGCCCTCCCAAATGGAGCTGGTGGAGAGTGGAGAAGGAGAAGAACAATGAGTAGCAGGAGAAGGAATGAACTTTTGCTTTTGAGCTATGAATTTGATCTTATGGGGTCTTGCTGGAGGATTAATGGAATTAAAAGTGGTAGAGGGAGGCCAAAAGATTTTGAATGGAAGCCTTCCCTCGATGGGGTCTACAAGGAGCAAAAAGGGAAAACTCTTGCTTTATAATAGAAGCCCACTCTAGAAATAGAACAGACATATGTGGTAAAGGATAAGGAATGAGGACTTCTTGACCGGGGAAGCCATTAGGATAATCTGCCTAGCAACAGAAATCAGTTGAGGACACAACATCTATTCGAAGCTTTCCTAAGGATGATAAGCCATATCTAATACAACCCATACTATACTACTCTATGGAAGAGAATGTATCTAATGGGTTCCAGGCTAGTCTCCCACCAAGCGAGAAATGGCCACAAGCCCCTGACCCGCATCTAATGGTGCTTCCAATAATCAACCCCATAAGAGACTAGAGAAAAGAGTTATTGTCAAGGGACATGAGGAAGAAGATAAAAAAACCAAAAGAATGAGGTGCTTTACTGAGAGATATGATGAAGGAAAACATGATGACAAAGAATATGGGGGCACGATAAGGATTGTGCACCCAATGGCAAAATGATGAGATATATCACCAACTGTTGGGAGCCAAGTTGACCAGGAGAAAAATCGTACAAACTAAAGAGTCAAGCTATAGAATTGGATTGGTCAAGACGAAAACCTACCTAGAGGGAAGCGAGGAAGAATGGAACTTCCCAAAACATAACTTTAGGAAGATGGTACGTATGGAACTCCTCGAGAGAGGGTGAAATACAGGTAAATGATTTATCGGCAGCCACACAAGACCTTCAAAAGAAGAAACAAGACAAGAAGCAAGAAAAATGAAAAAAAGAAAAGGAAACAATCCCTAATCACGCATATATAGAAGAGGCAAAATTGCCTTTGGCTTTGTGGAAGAGTGGGAAACCAAAAACTGGCTGACGCTTCCATCCCCTAGCCATAAAAACCTTGTACACACAAGCAATTGACAATGTAGGCATGTGCAGAGATGATATGTTAGGTACGGAAGCTGACAGCAGAACCTTCTATTTTCAAAATTTGAAAAACAATAATGAAAAAGATATTTTCAAATTTTGAAAAACAATAATGAAAAAGATATCTATAAAAGGTGGGATCGATATCTTCAAGCGAGAACAACTCAACATTAGGAAACTCATCAATCAGGCGAAAGCGCTACTGCAAACTTATTTCTAGTAGCAGAAGCATTCCTGAGATAACGAAGGCATCTACAAACTTATTTCTAGTAGCAGAAGCATTCATGAGATGTCGGAAATACTTACCGAATCCAGGGAACGAGAAATATTCATGGACATAGAAGTAGAGGCGCTTCCAAGAGTGGACGGATCCATCTGCCCTGAAAGTGTTGAGCGATAAAAGCCCTTCTGGAAGCGAATGAATTTGACGACATCCAATTGGTACCTAAAGCATTCGTGCAAATTAGGAGCGGAAGCACCAGTGCATCTTGGGAGTTTCAATGTAGAAATCATTTGAAAAGTATAAAAGTGACAGTAGTATCCAGAAAAGCTCATGTGAGTAGAGATAAAAGGTGGATACTTTAAGACTAAGATTGTAACACCCCCAACTCTAGCCAATGTGAAGTATTGTCCGCTTTGGGCCCACTAGATCCCGTTAGCACACAGAGCCCGCACGGTTTTGCCCATTTTAGGCCTACTCTTCTGGCCCAAAAGGCGCCTCACAATGACTTGCTATAGTT
>JAYJMB010017495.1:0-43703 GCA_036873735.1 Pouteria campechiana
TTCTAACTATTTTGTCTTTCTGTGTGTGAAAGGATAGATGATTATGCTTATAAATATATTACAATGATGAAACTCGTTCTTCCTCCACATGGAAGTTGAGTTAGATAATTCTGAAAAAAAATTCCTCAAAATATCGATCTTCTGAGGCTTATTTTTGCTTGATTTAACATTATCATCATTTTTTTCGTTGGCCCATCAATTTGAAGTACTAAATGTCTGCACGGATAACATCGAAGTGCATGGAGAAGAGGTATCCCACTCTTTTGGTCCACCAAAAGCCGCAACCCGAGATTGAATCTCTACTCTTGCCTTGAATACTTGCATCGTTTGAATTAAACATGGAATGAGCTCAAACGCCTAATAAGTTAGTTACAGTGCGATTGTTATCATCGCTTAGTAAGTTAATATTGTACTTCCCATGTTAGAGAGATTTATCTGAGTAGCATACTTTTCAACTATATAGCATTCATATCACTTCAACTAAGAATATGAATAGATTAAATAAAATTGATACAAAACATGCAATTATTTAATCCTGATCCCAAGCATAGCATTATCTAGTCCCACATGCACCTTCCTAAACCGATCCCATGCATGATGCAATTTGATTTAATACTTCTTCACATGCATGATGCAAGCTGATCTATGAACTGCCTGGATGCCGTTCCCCATGGTTATCGTCTGACATGGCCTACTTTGATGGAGGCATTATATCTGATCCTTGTACACATGCAATCATTTAATCCTGATCCCAAGTATAGCATAACATACACTACACCAAAAATGGGCTAAAAACTCAAATGCAGTCATTTAAAAATGAATGCATTTGATCCATCAGATCAGTTTTAGTTGGCTGCATTGGTCCCCCTCAAATGAAGCCAACTATAGGTTGGTTGGGTTTGGCCTGGACTAGGCGCAGCCATTTTCAAATGGTTCCATCTATCCCTTTTTTTCTTTTTAAATTTCTACATTAAAAATTAAAAATAATCCAAAGGCATGTGTTTTATGCATTTTAAATCATAGTAATTTGTTAAATATTTATTTTTGAAACCATTTTGAGATCGTTAAGCCCAATTATATTATATATAATTTAATATGTTAAAGTATATATTATTATTTAAATATAAAATATATTTTTTAATGATATAAAAAGGATTCTATAACATTATTTATATTAAATCTTTAAATTATAAGATTTTAACAATATATGGCTTAATAGATTATTTATAAAGATATTTAAAAAAAAGGGCAAGATACAGCCATTTTGAAAATGGCCGCATTTGGTCCCCCTCAGATGTGGCAATTTTCAAAGTGGCCGCATTTGGCCCCATCTAAGGGAGACCAGAAGCAACCATTTTGAAAATGACTGCATTTTGCCCATTTTTATTAAAATTTTTATATTAAAAAAATTAAAAAATAACTCAAAAGCATGTGTTTTATGTATTTTAAATCATATATATTTGACAAATATTTATATTTGAAACCATTTTGAGATCTTTAAGCCAAATTACATTATATATAATTTAATAATTAAGGTTAATATTATTATTTAAACATAAATATATTTTTTAATGATATAAAAAGGATTGCACAACATTATTTAAATTAAATCAATAAATTATAAGATTTTAACAATATATGGATTAATAGATTATTTATAAAGATATTTAAAAAAAGGGCCAGATGCGGCCATTTTTAAAAATGGCAGCATCTGGCCCATATTTTTTATTATAATTTCTACATTAAAAAAATAAAAAATAAACCAAAGGAATGTGTTTTATGTATTTTAAATCCTATATATTTGTTAAATAAATATTTTTGAAACCATTTTGAGATCGTTAAGCCCAATTATATTATATATAATTTAATATATTAAAGTATATATTATTATTTAAACATAAAATATATTTTTCAATGATATAAAAATGATTATATAAGATTATTTATATTAAATTTATAAATTATAAAATTTTAATAATATATAGCTTAATAGATTATTTATAAAGAATTAAAAAAAAATCGAGTCAGATGTGACCATTTTGAACCAAAATGGCCGCATCTGGCCTTTTTTTTATTTCTACATTAAAAAAAATAAAAATTACCCAAAGGTTTGTATTTTAGGTATTTTAGATCATATATATTTGTTAAATATTTATTTTTGAAACCATTTTGAGAGTAGTAAGCCCAATTACATTATATAAATTTAATATATTAAATTATATATTAATATTTAAACAAAAAATATATTTTTTAATGATATAAAAAGGATTGTGTAATATTATTTATATTAAATCTTTAAATTATAAGATTTTAACAATATATAGTTTAATAGATTATTTATAAAGACATTTAAAAAAGAAAAAAAAGGTCCAAATGCAGCTATTTTGAAAATAGCTAAATCAGAGGAGGATTAGATGCGGCCATTTTTAAAATGGCTGCATTTGATTATATTATAAAAATTAAAAAATAACTCAAAGGTATGTATTTTATGTATTTTAAATTATATATTTGTTAAATATTTATTTTTGTAACCATTTTGAGATCGTTAAGCCCAATTACATTATATATAATTTAATACATTAAAGTATATATTATTATTTGAACATAAAATATATTTTTTAATGATATAAAAAGGATTATATAACATTATTTATATTAAATCTTTAAATTATAAGATTTTAACAATATTGGCTTAATAGATTATTTATAGAGATATTTAGAAAAAAAGGGTCATATGCAGTCATTTTCACAATGGTCGCATTTAGCCCATTTTTTAACTTCTATATAAAAAATTAAAAAATAACCCAAAGGCATGTGTTTTATGTATTTTAAATCATATATATTTATTAAATATTTATTTTTGAAACCATTTTGTGATCGTTAAGACCAATTACATTACATATAATTTCATATATTAAAGTATATACTATTATTTAAATAACAAAAATATTTTTTAATGATATAAAAAGTATTATTTAACATTATTTATATTAAATCTTTAAATTATAAGATTTTAACAATATATGGATTAATAAATTATTTATAAAGATATTTAAAAAAAATAGGCCAAAAGCGGCTATTTGGAAAATGGCCGCATCTGATGGAACCGGATAATTTTCAAAATGGTTGCATCTGGCCCATTTTTTATTTTAATTTTTATATTAAAAAAATTAAAAAATAACCCAAAGTTATGTATTTTATATATTTTAAATCATATATATTTGTTGCATATTTATTTTCGAAACCATTTTGAGAACATTACGCCTAATTACATTATATATAATTTGATATATTAGAGTATATATTATTATTTAAACATGAAATGTGTTTTTTAATGATATAAGAAAGAGTATATAACATTATTTATATTAAATCTATAAATTATAAGATTTTAATAATATATGGCTTAGTAGATTATTTTAAAGAAATTTTTTTATTTTAAAGAAAATTGGGCCAGATGTGGCCATTTTCAAAATTGGCACACCTGAAGGGGACCAGATGCGGCCATTTTCAAAATTGTCGCATCTGGCCTCTTTTTTTTAAATTTTTATATTAAAAAATTTTAAAAAAAACCAAAGGCATGTGTTTTATGTATTTTAAATTATATATATTTGTTAAATATTTATTTTTAAAACCATTTTAAGATCGTTAAGCCCAATTACATTATGTATAATTTAATATATTAAAGTACATATGATTATTTTAACATAAAATATATTTTTTAGTGATATAAAAAGCATTGTATGATATTATTTATATTAAATCTTTAAATTATAAGATTTTAACAACATATGGCTAAATAAATTATTTATAAAGACATTCAAAAAAAAAAATCGGTTAGATGTGGCCATTTTGAAAATGGCCGCATGTGGTCCCCTTCAGATGCGGCCATCTGGCCCTTTTTTAATTTTAATTTCTATATTAAAAAAACTAAAAAATAAACCAAAGGTATGCGTTTTATGTATTTTAAATCTCATATATTTGTTCAATATTTATTTTTGAAAATATTTTGAGATCGTTAGGCCCAATTACATTATATATAATTTAATATATTAAAGTATATATTATTATTTAAATAAAAAAATATTTTTTAATGATATAAAAAATATTATTTAACATTAATTATATTAAATCTTTAAATTATAAGATTTTAATAATATATAGCTTAATAGATTATTTATAAAGATATTTAAAAAAATGGGCCAAAAGCGACCATTTTAAAAACGACTGCACCTGACAGGGACCAAATACTGCCGTTTTTAAAATGGTTGCATCTGGCCCATTTTTAATTTTAATTTCTACATTAAAAAAATAAAAAATAACCCAAAGTCATTGGTTTTATGTATTTTAAATCATATATATTTGTTGCATATTTATTTTCGAAACCATTTTGAGAACATTATGCCTAATTACATTATATATAATTTGATATATTAAAGTATATATTATTATTTAAACATGAAATACATTTTTTAATGATATAAGAAAGACTGTATAACATTATTTATATTAAATCTATAAATGATAAGATTTTAATAATATATAGCTTAGTAGATTATTTTAAAGAAATTTTTTAATTTTAAAGAAAATTGGGCCAGATATAACCATTTTCAAAATTGTCACATCTGAAGGGAACTAGATGCATCCATTTTAAAATTGGTGCATCCCCCCTTTTTTAAATTTCTACATTAAAAAAAATTAAAAACTAACCCAAAGGCATGTATTTTATGTATTTTAAATCGTATATATTTGTTAAAGATTTATTTTTGAAACCATTTTGAGATCTTTAAGCCCAATTAAATTATATATAATTTAATGTAGTAAAGTATATATTATTATTTAAACATAAAATATATTTTAATGATATAAAATAGATTATATAGCATTATTTATATTAAATCTTTAAATTATAAGATTTTCATAATATATGGCTTAATAGATTATTTATAAAGACATTTTAAAAAGGAAAAAAAGGTCCAAATGTGGACTGGTCTCACTCAAATGCAGCCATTTTCAAAATGGCAGCATAAAAGGAGGAGTAGATGCAGCCCTTTGAAAATTGGTCGCATCTCGCCGTATTTTTTATTTTAATTTCTACATTAAAAAGTTTTTAAAAATAACCCAAAGGAATGTGTTTTATGTAATTTAAATTATATATATATTTATGAAATTATAAAATTTTAATAATATATGGCTTAATAGATTATTTATAAAGACATTTGAGAAAGAAAAAAAAGGTCTAGATCCCCCTTTGATGCAGCAATTTTCAAAACGGCCACATCCGGTCCCCCTCAGATGCGGCGGTTTTGAAAATAGCTGCATCAGAGAGGGATCAGATGCCGTCGTTTTAAAAATGGCTACATTTAGCCCATATTTTTTATTTTAATTTTAACATAAAAAATAATTAAAAAATAACCCAAAGACATGTATTTTTATGTATTTTAAATCCTATATATTTGTTAAATATTATTTTTGAAATCATTTTGAGATCGTTAAGCCTAATCAGATTATATATAATTTAATATATTAAAGTATATATTATTATTTAAACATTAAATACATTTTTTAATGATATAAAAAGGATTGTATACCATTATTTATTTTAAAGCTTTAAATTATAAGATTTTAACAATATATGGCTTAATAGATTATTTATAAAGACATTTTAAAAAAATGGGTCAGATGTGGTCATTTTCAATTTAGCCGTATTTGATCCCCTCTTTTTGAATATCTACATTAAAAAAATTAAAAACTAATTCAAAGGCATCCGTTTTATGTATTTTAAATCGTATATATTTTTTAAATATTTATTTTTGAAACCATTTTGAGATCGTTAAGCCTAATGATATTATATATAATTTAACATATTAAAGTATATATTATTATTTAAAGATAAAATTTATTTTTTAATGATATAAAAAGGATTGTATAACATTATTTATATTATATCTATAAATTATAAGATTTGAACATAATATGGCTTAATAGATTATTAAATTTTTTAAAATAAAAAACTGGCCAGATCGCATCTAGTTCCCTTCAATTGCAGCCATTTTCAACATTGTAGTGTTAGGACCTTTTTTTTAAAATTTCTACATTAAGAAAAATTAAAAAATTACCAAAAGGCATCTGTTTTATATATTTTAAATCATATATATTTGTTAAATATTTATTTTTGAAACCATTTTGACATTGTTAAGCCCAATTACATTATATATAATTTAATATATTAAAATATATATTATTATTTAAACATAAAATATATTTTTTATTGATATAAAGAGGATTGTATAGCATTATTTATATTAAATCTTTAAATTATAAGTTTTTCACAATATATAGCTTAATAGATTATTTATAAAGATATTTAAAAAAGAAAAAAAAGGTCCGGATGCGGCCATTTTGAAAACAACTGCATCTGCATAAGATGGGGAGCAGATGCGGCCCTTTGAAAAATGGCCACATTTGGTTTGTATTTTTTATTTCAATTTCTACATTAAAAAAAATAAAAAATAACTCAAAGGCATATGTTTTATGTATTTTAAATCATATATATTTGTTATATATTTATTTTTGAAACCATTTTGAGATCGTTACGCCCAATTACATTATATAAATTTGATATATTAATGTATATATTATTATTTAAACATAAAATACGTTTTTTAATGATATAAGAAAGACCGTATAACATTATTTACATTAAATCTATAAATTAAAAGATTTTAATAATAATGGCTTAGTAAATTATTTTAAAGAAAATTGGGGTAGATGTAACCATTTTCAAAATTGTCGCATCTAAAAGGAACCAGATGCCGCCATTTTAAAATTGCTGCATCTAGCCCTTTTTTTAATTTTTATATTAAAAAATTTAAAAATAACCCAAAGGTATGTGTTTTATGTATTTTACATCGTATATATTTGATAAATATTTATTTTTGAAACCATTTTGAGATCGTTAAGCCCAATTACATTATATATAATTTAATATATTAAAGTATATAGTATTATTTAAATATAAAATACATTTTTAATGATACAAAAAGGATTATATAACATTATTTATATTAAATCTTTAAATTATAAGGTTTTCACAATATATGGCTTACTAGATTATTTATAAAGACATTTAAAAAAGGAAAAAAAGGTCCAGATGCAGCTTGGTCCCCCTCAGATGTAGCCGTTTTTAAAATCGCTGCATCAGAGGGGGATCAGATGCGTTCGTTTTCAAAATGGTCGCATCTGGTCTGTATTTTTTATTTTAATTTATATATTAAAAAAAATTTAAAAATAACCCAAAGGCATGTGTTTGATGTATTTTAAATCTTATATAGTTATTAAATATTTATTTTTGAAATCATTTTGAGATCGTTAAGCCCAATTAAATTATATATAATTTAATATATTAAAGTATATATTATTATTTAAACATAAAATATATTTTTTAACGATATAAAAGGGATTGTATACCATTATTTATTTTAAAGCTTTAAATTATAAGATTTTAAATATATATGGCTTAATAGATTATTTATAAAGATATTTTAAAAAAATGGGCCAGACGTGGTCATTTTCAAATTGGCCGTATTTGATCCCTTCTTTTTGAATTTTTACATTAAAAAAATTAAAAAATAACTCAAAGGTATCCGTTTTATGTATTTTAAATCGAGTATATTTGTCAAATATTTATTTTTGAAACCATTTTGAGATCGTTAAGCCCAATTATATTATATATAATTTAACATATTAAAGTATATATTATTATTTAAAGATAAAATTTATTTTTTATTGATATAAAAAGGATTGTATAACATTATTTAGAATACATCCATAAATTATAAGATTTGAACAATATATGGCTTAATAGTTTATTAATTTTTTTTTAAAAAAAAACGGTCCAGATCGCATATGGTTCCCCTCATATGCGACCATTTTCAACATTGCCACGTTTGGACCATTTTTTTTTAAATTTCTACATTAAGAAAAATTTAAAAATAACCCAAAGGCATCTGTTTTATGTATTTTAAATCGTATATATTTGTTAAATATTTATTTTTGAAACCATTTTGAGATTGTTAAGCCCAATTACATTATCTATAATTTAATATATTAAAGTATATATTATTATTTAAACATAAAATATATTTTTTAATGATATAAAGAGGATTGTATAACATTATTTAAATTAAATCTTTAAATTATAAGATTTTCACAATATATGGCTTAATAGATTATTTATAAAGATATTTTAAAAAGAAAAAAAGGTCGAGATGTGGCCCTTTGAAAAATGACCGCATCTTGCTCGTATTTTTTATTTTAATTTCTACATTAAAAATTTAAAAATAACCCAAAGGCATATATTTTATGTATTTTAAATCTTATATATTTTTAAATATTTATTTTCGAAACCATTTTGAGATCATTAAGCCCAATTACATTATATATAATTTCATATATTATTATTTAAACACAAAATAAGTTTTTAATGATATAAAAAGGATTGTATAACATTATTTATATTAAATCTTTAAATTATAAGATTTTAACAATATTTTGCTTAATAGATTATTTATAAAGACATTAGAAAAAAGTGCCGGCCATTTTCAGAATGACCTCGTTTGGCCCATTTTTTTAATTTCTACATAGAAAAATTAAAAAATAACCCAAAGGCATATATTTTAAATCATATACATTTGTTAAATATTTATTTTTGAAACTATTTTGAGATCGCTAAGCCCAATTACATTATATATAATTTAATATATTAAAGTATATATTATTATTTACACATAAATTATGTTTTTTAATGATATAAGAAAGATTGTATAATATTATTTATATTAAATCTATAAATTATAAGATTTTAACAATATATGGCTTAATAGATTATTTATAAAATAAATTTTAAAAAATGAAAACGGGCCAGATGCGGTCATTTTCAACCCGATGCGGCCATTTTTGAAATTGCTGCATCTAAGGGGGACAAAATGCGGCCATTTTCAAAATGGCCGCATTTGACCCATTTTTTTTTAATTTATACATTAGAAAAATTAGAAAATAACCTAAAGGTATGTGTTTTATATATTTTAAATCATACATATTTATTAAATATTTATTTTTGAAACCATTTTGAGAGTGTTAAGCCTAATTACATTATATACAATTTAATATATTAAAGTATATATTATTATTTAAACACAAAATATATTTTCTAATGATATAAAAAGGATTGTTTAACATTTATTATATTAAATCTTTAAATTATAAGATTTTAATAATATATGGCTTAATAGATTATTTATAAAGATATTTAAAAAAAATGGGTCAGAAATGGCCATTTTGAAAATGGCTGCATCTGAGGGGGACGAGATGCAGCCATTTTTAAAATGGCTGCATCTGGCCCATTTTTTATTTTAATTTCTACATTCAAAAAAGTAAAAAATAATCCAAGGGCATATGTTTTATGTATTTTAAATCACATATATTTGATAAATATTTATTTTTGAAATCATTTTCTGATCGTTAAGCCCAATTACATTATATATAATTTAATATTTTTTTAAAGTATATATTATTATTTAAACATAAAATATATTTTTTAATGATATAAGAAGGATTGTATAACATTATTTATATTAAATCTATAAATTATAAGATTCTAACAATATATGGCTTAATAGATTATTTTAAAGAATTTTTTATTTTTGAAAAAAATGGTCAAATTGGCCACATTTGGCCCATTTTCTTTTTTTTCTTTTTAATTTCTACATTAAAAAAAATTTAAAAATAACCCAAAGACATGTGTTTCATGTATTTTAAATGATATATATTTGTTAAATATTTATTTTTGAAACCATTTTGAGATCGTTTAGCCCAATTACATTATATATAATTTAATATATTAAAGTATATATTATTATTTAAACATAAAATATATTTTTTAGTGATATAAAAAGGGTTGTGTGACATTATTTATATTAAATCTTTAAATTATAAGATTTTAATAATATATGGCTTAATAGATTATTTATAAAGATATTTAAAAAAAAAAGTTCCAGATGCAAAAAATGGCCACATCTAAGGGGGACTAGATGCGGCCATTTTCAAAATGGCTGTATCTGGCTCTTTTTTTTATTTTAATTTCTACATTAAAAAAATTTAAAAATAACCCAAAGGCATGTGTTTTATGTATTTTAAATTATATATATTTGTTAAATATTTATTTTTGAAACCATTTTGAGATCGTTGAGCCCAATTACATTATATATAATTTAATATAATAAAGCATATATTATTATTTAAACATAAAATATATTTTTTAATGATATAAAAAGGATGGTATAACATTATTTACATTAAATCTTTAAATTATAAGATTTTTAACAATATATGACTTAATAGATCTTTTATAAAGACATTTAAAAAAAAAATTGAGCCACATGCGGCCATTTGAAAAATGACCGCATCTGGTTCCCTTCAAATGCGGCAATTTTGAAAATGACAGCATCCGACCCATTTTTTTTTTAATTTTTACATTTAAAAAAATAAAAACTAACTCAAAGGCATTTGTTTTATGTATTTTAAATCATATATATTTGTTAAAATATTTATTTTTGAAACTATTTCGAGATTGTTAAGCCCAATTATATTATAAATAATTTAATATATTACAATATGTATTATTATTTAAAGATAAAATATGTTTTTTAATGGTATGAAAAGGATTGTATAACATTATTTATATTTATTCTATAAATTATAAGATTTTAACAATATATGGCTTAATAAATTATTTATAAAGATTTTGTTTTTAAATGGGCCAGGGCCATTTTCAAAATGGCCTCATTTGCCTCATTTTTTTTAGTTTCTACATTAAAAAAATTAAAAAATAACCCAAAAACATGTTTTATATATTTTAAATCACATATATTTGTTAAATATTTATTTTTGAAACTATTTTTAGATTGTTAAGCCCAATTATATTATATATAATTTAATATATTAAAGTATATATTATTATTTAAACATAAAATATATTTTTTAATGATAAAAAGGATTATATAATATTATTTATATTAAATCTTTAAATTATAAGATTTTAACAATATGTGACTTAATAGACTATTTATAAAGATATTTTAAAAAAAACAGGCCAGATGCACTTATTTTCTGCATCTGAGGGGGATGCCATTTTGCATTTGGCCCTTTTTTTATTTCTACATTAAAAAATTTAAAAAATAACCCAAAGGCATGTGCTATATGTATTTTAAATCATATATATTTATTAAATATATATTTTTGAAACCATTTTGAGATTATTAAGCCTAATTACATTATATATAATTTAATATATTAAAGCATATATTATTATTTAAATATAATGTATATTTTTTAATAATATAAAAAGGATTGTATAGCATTATTTATATTAAATCTTTAAATTATATGATTTTAACAATATATGACTTAATAGATTATTTATAAAGATATTTTAAAAAAATGGGCTAGATACAGCCATTTTGAAAACGGCTGCATCTGGTTCCATTTAAAATAATATTAAATCAAATTAAAATTATAAAAATGATAACAATGGGGTATTTAACGTATTTTTAATCTTCTTAATATATTAAATATTTATTATTAAAATTATTTTGAGATCGATAAGCAACATTACATTATATATAATATAATATGTTAAAACATATATTTTTAAATACATAGAAAATAAGTTTTTTAATAATAAAAAATTATTTGAGGGAAGGTGGCGGAGCCGCGGCGTAAACCGTGCTGGTCGCGAGGTGGTCGTCTCCCTTCCCGCCGGTCTTAAAAAAAAAATATTAAAAAACACCCACCCTCCTTCCCGCCCACGCCCCGTACCCAAACCCGTCTCCCTATTTCCCACTTTCGTCCCAATTGTCAAATCTCAAAACCCAAATCCCGCCCGAACTCCCCTGCCGCCCAACCGAGCTCTCCCCTGCACCCCAACCGAGCTCTCCCCTGCGCGAACGACAACCCACAGGACAGGCACATCGGCGAACCCACATCTGACCTCTCCGTCTCCTTTCCGGCAAACTCCCCTGCACGAACGGCAAACCCACCGACGACAGGCTTCCGTCGGGAACCTTCCTCCCTCTCTCTCCTCCTCCTTTCCTGTTGTGAAGTTCCTGTCCAAGCTCTTATCTCATCATGTGAGGTTAAGCGGCTTTCTTCTTCTGTAATTTGAATCGTTAGTCTCATCGGGTGGGCTCGATTTCGTGTCTGATGTGAATCTGACAGTTACTGGATTGTGTTTTTCATCTAAATGCCTGAAATTCGTGAATTTCCTTTACCGTGTGTACGATCTCTCAGCCCTTGTTACGAACATGAGTGGTTGGATAGTTAATTCAATGTGTCCCTTTATCTGGAATTCTCATTCTGCTAGGAGACGTATGAAGAACCCCCGGAAGAGATCTTTAGGCCTTGAACATAAAAGGGATGTTAGGAGGTTTCTGGGGGATTCTTTTCTGGTTGCAAATCGAGTGATGCTAGATATTGCTGTGACTAAATCTTTAGGGGAGATCTGGTGTGGAAGAGGTTCTGAAAATGTGGAAGATGCTAGAAAGAGCCACAAAAGCGATCATTCAATTGGGAGAAAGAAGTTGTCTGGATATGGCAGGAATCAGGATATTGCCCATGTACTAGTTTCAAGAAAGGGTGAGGGAAAGAATGAGAGGATTTCACAGGGAGGAAATTTTCGTCAAAACCTCAAAACTCATTCCAATAGATTGAAAGAGTTCTTAGTAGATAATGAATACATTGAGTCTTCTAAATTTCATCGGCATGAGTACCTCAAGAGATCATCTAAGGTGACAAGGCACGGGTCTGGAGGTATGACAAGAACCCGGGCTTCTGCCAATTCAAGGGATTTAAGAGGTAACAGTGAAATGTCCATTGCCTCAAATTCATTTGTCCATGGTTTGGGATGTGAGAATGTTGATTCGGAGCAAGGGTAGGAAGAATATGCCAGGGATAAGCCTGAGCCTAGCCAGGTCCCGCACAGTCGATGTGGGCTTTTTGGGATTGGTCGAGCATTCACCATGGAGGAAAAACATGTTTGGATATAGCAGGAATGAGTTTGACATGTGGGACAGAACTTGGTGGTTCGAGCTCTTTCAAAGATGTGGATATTATCCAAACTTTGCAGCAGCTTGCCAAAAATGAAGGATTAGAAATTGGTAAAGATTCATTGAAACTGCCTTCTGATTTTTCCTATTATTATTCTATTGAATAATAATGATGCCCATTCAATTCCAGCTATTCTTTAAAATATCACTAAAAATGTGATGCTTTTAGTTATAGTGGAATTATCTTATTAATGTGGACTATCTGCTATAGTTGTCCATTTCAGTTACTGGCTACTGGGTTATTAGCAATCCTGCAACATGGATGTTGGTAGTTACATCTGTATCCATGGAAGCACAACTTGGTGTTGATTTTGCTCATCTTTATAGAAAGTCAACTCTGTACCAGTGAGTGCAGCAATTGTTTTTTTTTTTCTTCCCAAGAATATTTGATTTATTTTTGGCATTGTGTATTCTCTATCATATGGATGACACATTTTGTGCATACAGTAGCTGATATTACCCATGCCAAAATAAGATTGAGATGCTGCAGTATTGACTGAACCAGAGCATTGAATTTATAAACTTGCCCTGGTAATATAATGGTAAAAGACATTGGAGAAACAGGTATCTGAAGAAGCAGTCCTTTAATTTTAAAAGACTATATCACTGACAATAATGTTAAGTATTAGGTGTGTCAGACGGTGATGAGGTAGCCAAGGAAAAGCTTGTAATTGTTTGAACTTTATTTATGATTTCTTATTTTCTTTATTTTGTTGTAGGAACAACAAAGAGCTAGTCATGCAGTTGAGTACGCCACCTTCAGGTTCAATGGATTTGTATTTTCCTACCCGTTTCTCAGAGAATGGTTGGGGACAGTTATTAAAGCTTGGTTATGGAAACAAAACCTGTCATATTGGAGAAGCCCTTCCTACAACTTTACACGCTTAATGTTTGCAATCAGTTTTTCAGCATTATTTGGAGCACTGTTTTGGCAACATAGAAAGAAAATGTAAGCCGTCCGATTCATCAGGTTCTCACTCACAACACATGCGCAACAGCATCCACTTCTCAATAGATCTTGGATCTTAACTTTGATTGGCGGGTTTCTATTCTTTTCAATTCTCCATGTGGTGGGATATCCCATTTATGCAATTTGTGTTGTAGTGATAACCAGCAGGACTTACTCAACATGGTTGGAGCAATTTTTTTCTGCCATGTTCTTTGTTGGAATAAACAACTGCTCATTAATTCTACCATTCATTAGCACTGAGCACACTGTTCTATATCGAGAGAGATTTGCTGGGATGTACTCTTCATGGGCATATTCATTTGCACGGGTCTGGATATCTTTACACATTAGGCTGGCTTTAGATGCACACATGATTTGAATTTCCTCAAATAGTTCAATGAATTACAGTCAACTACTTGGAAATAATCAAGGAAAGCACTCAGAAAACGAGTAACTGGAATAGTACACTGCAAATTAGGTTGCACTTAACAACCTCAAAAATCTATGAGAGGGTTTTCCGTATGGCTGAAATTGATGATCTGCAGGGACCTCTAACCTTCCACTTGCGGAGCTTTGCATCAAGGTTCAATTTATATTCCTTGTCTGTCAGCTTGATAGAGAATTTAAGTATCTAAATCATATTTTTATGTTAAGACCCGAGGGAGTATTTTGATTCTCAGCAGGCCAATGCCCTTAAAGCTTTTGGGAATGCTGGTTCTGGTGCAAGGCCAGTCAATTACAGTTTAAGTTCTGAGGAAGCATATGGTTCTTTGAGGGAACAAATTACTAAAATGAGGGCAGTAGGATTGAGTGATCCAGTTGTTAAAATTGAAGAGGCTCTTAAGGTAAATTTACTTGTGATAGAATCACTTTTTCGAAAGAAAAAAAAATCATGATACCAAAAATGAAGAGAGAAATTGCTAGTTTCCATTAATAAATTGCTTCATATACACAAATATTGTAATTTTTGGAAGTCATCTCTTGTTTTTAAATAGAGCCTGTTAGCCATTGAAACTTCCCGCAGCTGGAATCTTTTTTCCCTGTTGCAAGTCCTTTTACAGACTGTAACTTTCGACATTTTGAAACAAGTTTTCCTATCGCCTGCACATAACACATTAGACCTGCTTGGAAGAAATTTTGACTCTTATACAGTTAGCCTTATTCTTCTCAGCATACATTCAAAAGTAAGGCTTTACAAGCCATAAGAGATAGATACCATGCCTGAAGCTTGATATGTTGCTTTCAATAAATGTAGTTGGTGAAATCAGTGTGACTCAGTGTGATCCATGTTGCTTACAGTTGCATGTGTTGGCTGATGGGCTGTATAACTTCGCAATTCCCCACTGAGTTGCCTACATTGTTTTTCCCCATTGTGTTTGAGATTGCTACAAAAGCACTGTTTACTAGAGGGGAATCAAAGGTAGATGGGCAAAAGTGTGGGTTATAGTTCAGTAATGTGAGAGGCATGCTCAAATTAAGTAATGTGTGTAGCTTTCTCCATGCATCAAGATAAATTTTCAGTTTTCATGATCTTTTATGCACAGATCTCTTCTCAGTATTGGTTTTGTGAAATTGTCAAAACTGTTGCATATGTAGGGGTACCATCACTATGCGTTGGTTAGGCGTGTCATTGGAAGGCTATATGACTGTATCTTTTAATAGAAGCTGGTGTTTTAGCAGGTTCATGGTAAAAAAGACTTGCAGCAAAGCAGTAGTTGCAACGAGTAGCGGAGTGGCAAAAAGCAAAAGATTTCTTCTTGGGCGTAACGTGAGATAACAGCCTGAAATTTTGCCAATTCTTTGTCAGTGATTTATGATTCATTACATTACTAAATGCTAATTTTTTTATGCTTACTTACTTTCATACTATATTTATAATATATGTTTATTATCTCATGAACAGGAATGCTTAATAATGAGGGGAGCCGGGACATTTTAGTAGCTATATGAAAATGATGGACTCTTTACTTGAATAGGATATTATTTTTTTTTTGTAACTCATATTGAGAGGCCTTTAATTGTGAGTGACCTTCATTATTATGTTCATCATTGTATTTTATTTTGGTAGATGTCGAACAACTGTTTATTATATTTATTTAATTATTATATAGTATGTCTAATTGTTGATTTGTACTTCATATTATGCATCTTAATTTTTTATTGTTGGTGTTTATCCAATTATTATAACAGGAACAAGTATTATAGTTGTATAATTATTACGGCAGGAACGGGTATCATAATTGCAATTATCAAATATAAAAGGAAATAACTTAATTACATCAAATGTAACTAATCAATAACTTGCTACATTTAGGTAGATGTAGCTAGTTGAGCACTTGCTGCATTTAGGTAGATGTAATGAAATGAACAATTATTGCATTTAGGTAGATGCAGCGAAATGAACAGTTGTCACGTTTAGGCGAATGCAACGAATTGAGAAACTGTTGCGTTTAGGTAGATGTAGCGAAATGAATAATTGCTGCATTTAGGTAAATGCAACGAATTAAGCAATTGCTGCATTTAGGCAAATGTAACAAAATAAATAGTTGCTGCTTATAGTTAGATGTAGCGAAATGAGCAATTGTCGCATTTAGGGAGATGCAGCGAAATGAATAGTTAATTGCATTTAGACAGATGCAGCGAAATGAGCAGTTGCTGTGTTTATATAGATGCTGCAAACTGAGAAATGATTGTATCTGCCCATATGCGACGCAACAAATGCAACCAACTGGCAACAATTTTTTTTTGGCTGTATCTGCCTTAACGCAACTAAAAAACGACCTAATGCGGCCATTACATTGGCTGCCTCTGCCCATTTTTGGTGTAGTGATATCCAACATGCAACTTCCTAAACTAATCCCATGCATGATACAAGCACATAACCTGTATAAATTTTTAGTTCAAATAAACTTGTTAATTAGGAGATCCAAGGCCATAAAGATCAAAAATCTATATTTAACCCGCAATCCATTAGTACCACGAATACCCTTTTTAGCACCAATAGCACATGCTCTTCAGGCATATGAGTTTTGCAACTTTTCACTCCAAATTGGGCTTTATCCTAACTTCCGGCCTAACAGCTCCTAAGCCTAACAACCTTCTTAAGTTCTGGCCAGACAAACCCAGTGCCCAGCCACTTTTGCTGGCCCACTACAGCCGCTGGCCACCCACCATGGTGGTGCTGTCAGTCATCACCAGTAGACTTTGGATGATTGACTAAGAATATTTATCCCCAACAGATGGTGATCATTAAAAATAAAATATACAATTTTTGGATGAAAGTTTATAAATACATAGGCTTTTGGATGAAAAGATAAAACATATAGTAGATAAATGGTGATATTGAAAATATGAATATCAATCTGTTGGATAATGAGGAAAAGGGGATGGAACCTTTTGACGTGATTCGACGTTTTACTCCTACTTTTCTTGGGCATTTTTCTATATTTTTAATTATTATTATTTTATTTTTCATAAAAGGTTTATTAT
The DNA here is from genome assembly GCA_036873735.1 of Pouteria campechiana. Taxonomy (NCBI): domain Eukaryota; kingdom Viridiplantae; phylum Streptophyta; class Magnoliopsida; order Ericales; family Sapotaceae; genus Pouteria; species Pouteria campechiana. The sequence continues at coordinate 17,602 of JAYJMB010017495.1, forward strand.
CTTTTTAATATTTATTTACTTTGTTTATAGTCATTATCTTTTATCATGTCATACCATTTCATTTCTTTTTTCTTGCTTTTCCATATTTCTTTTATTCAATCTCTTCCCCTCATTCCCAAGCAAATGTTGAGGAGAAAAAATAAAATAAAATTGGTGGTAAAAGTGATGTGGGGACTCTTTTCATTCTATTTCTAATTTTGAGTTCTAATTCAGCTATGACCTTCCCAATAATTTTGGTTTGTTCTTTTGCTTCACTTTTTCCTTCCACTGTTCGAGATCGGTGAAGCGCAAGGAAGGGAGGCTAAGACAACTGCGATCGAGCAAGTGAAGGCGACCTTGCAACTGTTGGAGGAGATACACGAGAAAGTGAGCAAAGGGAAGGGATTATTCGGAGGTGAGAGGATTGGCTACATAGACATCGCATTGAGTTGCTTCTTGGGATGGCTTTGGGCAGCCGAAAGCATTGTTGGGTAGAAATTTATTGGAGGGAAGCACCCACTTCTCACTGCCTGGGCTCAACGCTTCTCCTCAGACTCTTCGGTGAAGGAGGTGATGCCAGACACTACGAAGCTGGCGGAGTATGTCAAGAAGCTGCATGCTAGGTGAACTATGATTAGTAAGAGACAAGGACAGAGAATGCTATGGGATTTTGCTTTAATAAATGCTACTATCTGTAATAACAACAAGGCTTTGAGAATTATTACTTCTTTTGGGCTTTTTGTCTGTTTTGTTTTCATGCTTTGATGCGTGGTATGGTTTCAGTTATCATTTCTGATCATGTTTTAATCAAATTTTTTAATTTTAAAAATAGGATTATTGTTTTATAATTGGTAACTAAAATGGAAATGTATGGAGAAAAAAAACTAAAAAAGAAGAAAAAGAAAAGGTATGGATGTGGTGTAGAGCATCCAAGAAATTGACAGGGCACTTCAGCTCCTAACTCATCGTGTGTGTGTGTACTCGTAAATTCAAACAACAAAATTCTGTTCATCAATAAAAAATCGTGGGGTGAGTTTTATGGTGGGCGATGTTCCTCCCATGTGGAGGTGTGTACGGAAGTCTTTTGGAAGTGCTTCTTTCTAATTCTCTTATTCTCTAAGTAATGTTCTAATACAACTGCAATTGGAGAAAGATTTTGGTTCATTCAAGTTATCAAGCAAAGGATTTAGAAGAGAAGTTCTCAATCTCTTTTGAGTCATTTTTCTAGTTTTGCTGGGTGAGATCCATTCTTATTATTTTCTTATTGAATTTATTGAAATCCATCTTTATAGTAATGATAAAATTCTTTAGTTTTACTAGGGATGAATATATTTTGTGATTCCATTATTTTATAGTGGAAGTTTTTTATTGGATTAAGTTTTGAAATTTTTCTTTTCATATTGAGGGGTTTTCTATATAAAAATTATTGTTTGTTTATGCGTTTGATTTCTTTGAGTGATTGATTTGTGTTGATTGAAATTTATGATTGCTTATTTGATTTACACAAAGAGAGATAATTTATCCTAACAAGTGATATCTGAGCTTTGTTTCACTATTTAGTATTTTTTTATATGGATTAAATGAAAAAAATTCATTTTTAATACTTGAACTCCCTGCATCAAATTATTCAATATGAAAAACATGGATGAAACATATTTTATATTGTAAAGATCTTTATCAACCCCCTAAATTACAATGAGTGAAACCAACAAATAAAACTTAAGATACTTAGGACTTGCTAAATAGAAAAGCTATTGTGTATATTAGACAACGGGTTGATCAAAGAGTTTTCTATTATATTGCAAAGAAAGTTGATGTATATAAGTTTTAGAAAAAAATGGAAGGCCTATATGAACCCAAGTCAGCATAGAATAAAGCAATAAAGCCTTTCTAATCAGGAAACTTGTGAATATGAAATACAAAGATGAACAGAATGTTGTAGAACATATCAGTCATTTTTAGAAAGCATTGAATGAATTATCCAATATAAAAATTACTTTTGATGATGAAGTACAAGCATATGCTTATTAAGTTCTTTCTGGATAGTCGGGAGATCTTGGTAATATTTCTTAATAATTTTCTCCTAATAGTGTCATAACTATGAACATGGTGAAAGATAGCATCTTCAATGAAGAGACACTAAGGAGGGAACAAGTCACATCCTCTTATTTAGAGGAGCATATTACAAAAAAGATGGGGAGAAGTCAGAATAAGTATTCTCACTACAACGACAATGACAATGATTAATCCAAAGGGAACCATGACAAGCCAAAAGGGAGATCAAAGTCAAGAAGTGGAATAAAGTGCAAGTATTATGGTAAGCTGGGACATATGATCAAAGAATGCACAAAGACAAAAAGAGATGAAGATGACAAGATGAAAATTAAAGATAAATGGTGGTTCAAGAGAAGGGGTACATTGAGCCTTTAAAAATTTTGACTAAGTTAAAGATTAAAACGTTGAAAGGATGTAAAATAGATCAACAATACCAGGAAATGGTATTTTTATAGTGGTTCAGCCCAACAAGGTACCTACTCCACTCTCTAAGTCAACATCACTTACTGTACTTGGGTTTCACTAATCATCTGTTGATTTTACAAGCTCACTAACAAACTTTACACCCATTGGTTTATAAGCTTACCAAAAAACTTATAAAATTATTGATTTCCAAGTTAACTAATAAACTTATATACAATCAGCAAGCTCCTTGCTTGTTGTTCCAAATCAATGAAGGATGTACAATAAAAATGTCTCTTACACAGGTAGAGATGTACAAAGATTTAAAGCATTGTGAATAAAGGATTTACAATAAATTTTGATTGATTTAGACTCTAAAGAGTTATTGCAGATTGACATTTTGCACAAAGGGGTTGAATGCTTCTTGGAAGAAAAACTTTGTGGAGAGTAAATGCTCTTGTTAGCTCTTTCAACAACTTCTATAACATTTTATAACTATTGGAACAACCTCTCTTTACTCCTTTTAAGCTTAGATTTAAAATTTGTCCATTGGAAAAGACTACATTCATTAAATGAGAGTGGATCATTAAGATTTTCTAACCGTTGCAACATTTTTGCAGTTTCACATTGTCTGGAATGAATTCATCTGGAAAGAAGAAGAACTCTCCATTGAAACCTTGCATTGTTGGAATCATTCATAATTTTGGACTGAATGAGATAATAACTTCAGATACAGCTTGTGATCTTTGCATTCAAGATGAATTGTCTTTATTCGTAATGCTTTATCCTGTCCGAGATAAGCAATTCCACCTGTGTGTAATAAATTTGAACAGAGAATTTAATCTACTTGGCTTCATCTAAGATACTTCACTTCATCTAAACTAAGTAGTTTCCATATTGACTAGGATGATGTGGATTGCATAGCCGTGCGAGAACTTCAGCTTTGTCTTAAAATGAATGGCAACTTCCGAAATAATAAATCTACAATGTATGAATGTTGTATCTGCATTTGACAGAAGCTTGGGATTGATCCTATTCAAACTGAGAGACATGATGCAGACTAATTGTGGAATGAGTTGAGTTTGTCCAAAACAACATTGAGCTTCTAGCATCTTGGCTTCATACTCCTGCTTTGTCCGAACTTGGCTTCGCGTCCGGAGCTTAGCTTCTTTCCTTTTGAAGTATCTTTTGAAGCTTTATTTTTGTCTGAACTTGGGCATTTATTTTACTAGCTTTGGCAACATCCGAAGTGACTTTGAAACACATGAATGATGTCAGACATGTCTTTAATCATGGATTTTGCCTTAGATGCTTGGATCATTTGCCCTTGAGTATTTACGTTTTCTTCCTTTGATTATTGATGGATCTTATCTCTGATTTTATCTTTTAAGCATTGTTCAAGTGAAGTGATTTTCTTGATAATATAGCTTGTTACTGAACACTTAGGAAAATAACGATTAGTAGCTTAACCATTCACTCATATGCTTTTGATTATGATCAAAACTTAGTTGGTTAATTATATCATTATCAAAATTAAACTAAGCAAAGGAGGTTTGGTTCAACCATTATTGCTTGTGATATTTATTGTTTAGCTAATAGCATGTCTGCATCGGTAATTGATTTTGCAGCTTTTTCATATGTTACTCCATATAGAGAGCTCTTCTCATTTTACACTAATAGTAATCTTAATTATATAAAGATAAGAAATGATGGTAAATGCAAAATTAATGGCATGAGTGAGATTTGGCTAGAAATTGACATGGAATGCAAACTGCTATTAAAAAATGTCAAGCATTTTCAAGAATTATGTTTTAATTTAATCTCTGTAAGATAATTAGACACTGATGGTATCATCATCACTTTCATGGTAGTTGATGGAAATTGACAAAAGATTCACTCATTTTGTCTAAAGGGAAGAAGACTAACACAATTTGCATAACTCATGCAAAGTTAGCGAAGGAACATGTGAATGTAATTGAGTATGAATCCTCCTTAGAGTTATAACATAAAATACTTAGTCACGTGAGTGATAAGGGACTTGAGATTCTTGTGAAGATGCAACTTTTGCCTAAAGGTATATCATTGAAACCTTGCAATGTTTATTTAACTGAAAAATAGCATAGAGTTTCATTTCATAGATCTCCCCAACATAAAAAGAATATTATTCTTGACTTGATTCATATTGATATTTTCTCTATAAGTGATAAAAATCTTAGTATTGTTATATATTTTATTAATTTTATTGATGACCATGCTAAAAAAGTGTAGACTTGTGATTTGAAATCTAAAGATGAGGTGTTAGCTAGATTCGAGCAGTTTTATGCTAGTGTTGAACGAGAAACCGGAAGGTAGTTGAAATGTGTTTGTGCAGATAACAATGGTGAGTACAGAGGTCCTTTTGAAAGGTACTGTAGTGAACAAGGTATTAAGTTTGAGAATATATTCCTAAAATACTTCAACAAAAAAAAGTAGCAGAGAGAATGAAGAGAATAATTTGTGAGAGAATCAAATATATGCTCTTTCATGCAAAATTGTCAAAGTCATTTTAGAGTAAAACAATGAAAACTGAAATAAATTTAATCAACATTTCTCTTTCAACTCCTTTAAATTATGAGATACTAGAAAAGATTTGGAGAGGGAAAGATACTTCTTATGATCGCTTACAAGTATTTAGTTGCAAGGCCTTTGTTCATATCCCAATAGATAAGAGATCCAAGCTTGATAGCAAGACTAAACAGTGTATCTTCCTGGGTTATGCACATGATGAGTTTAGTTATAGGTTGTGGGATCTAGCTAATAAGAAAGTTATTAGAAGCAGAGATGTAGTATACTTTGAAGAGCAGATTATTCAAGAATTTTGAGAAGATAAAGAAACCAAAGTCTACTATAGAAGGCTTTGTTGACATGGATCCAAGTTCCACCCATGGTGCAAGCTAAAATTAAGGGAGATGTATAGGAAAATTATCATGATAATGTTGCAATTGATAATGTTCAAGATTAGCAAGTTGGGCACACCTCTACAGAACCACCAATACAAACTTGTTGAGACTGAGTTTATGCTAAATGTTGATTGCAAAACAAGGGGAATAACAAAGCATGGAACCAAGAAAGATTTGGAGATTAAGTGGATGTTAGGAAAAAATAGTAGTGAAAGCACACAAGTACACAAGACAATAAGTACACAAGAGTTATAGTGATTTGGGCCCTCCTTGTCACCTACTCCGCTCTCCAAGGTATCCTCAACTTGGGTTCTACCATTAACTTAAGGAATCGCACCTTCCTTGGTTTTTTGAGATCATCAAGAACTCATACACTCTCTAGTTTTTATGAGCTTATCAAGAATTCTATAATGTTGGTTTCCATGAGCTTACCAACAAACTCTTTCCAACACTTTGCTATTACAAGGATCTCCTTCCTTGAAGCAAAAAATCTAAAATCCTAAATAAAGATTGTACAATATAATGCCCCTTATTAGGCTTAGTTGTACATAATGTAAGCTCAAATGAAAAGAATAAACAGTAACTTTACAATGCTTTGAACTCCTCTTGAGATGGTCTTGATGCAACTTTAAGCTCATTTGTTTGATTTCTATTTCTTGTTTTAATGATGAATAAACTTGGATGAAATAAGTTTTACTATATGGTTTGATAATGATATATATTTGATGTAGAATGGATTGATGTAAATGAAATGAAATGCATGTAATTAGGTTACATGATGTGATGGATAGAATGTAAATAAATTTTTGAAAATAGGTTAAGGAAGGAAGACATAAGATGAAGAAATCCGTCAACGTTTTTGATCAGTAACCTCGATGGATTTGAAGCCAGGGACATGTTTGATGAAGTATAACCTCGATAGATTCAAATCAGGCAAAGTTGACACTTGGTGAACCTCGATGAATCTAGAGTTAGGGAGAAATCCGGTGAAGTTAAACTTTGACAAATTTTTCTATAAAGGAAAACATTGATGGTTTATCATAAAATGTCAAAAATTTTTGGGTAAAACATTGATGATTTTGGCACCATTGTAGGTAGTTACAGAGATCTAGAATTGAAATAGATTAACATTTTCTTTAACCTCCTTTGAGAAATTATCTCCCAGTAGTTGAACATCTATATTAATGGGAGATGCGTTGAAAGAAAATATGCATGAAAAAGAGAAGAGAAATCTTGTAGTGTGATCAAGAGATCAAGATTATACAAAGATTCCAACACAGATTTTGCAGGTGAATGAAGTTTGGATAATCAAAAGCACTGAAGTCACCTAAGAGTTGAATTGGTTATAAGCCTTTTCTTATTACATTCTTTATTGTATTGATTGTACCCTGATTTGGGTTGTAAACCAAGAGATAATTGAATCATTATAGGTTGTATAAGTGATTCATCTATATTATTACCTGGAAGTTAAGTCTAGAGAGCAGATTATCTATACTACTGTAACTTTGGGACTAAGTTGACTAGTGGAACTCAAGTTTATGATGGTGACTTGAAGAGTGGAGTAGGTAGAGAGTGCCAAAGTACTATAAACTTTGTGTTTTGAATTCATGAGTCATTATCTTTATAGTGCCTTTACTTGTTCCAAAGATTGTGTTATAGCCATACTACGGGACCAACAAGTAGTATCAGAGCTATCTTTGTATTTCTCAAAATGATCTTTTATGGCTATATCAAGTACAAATGAAAGTGGTAATGACAATAGTGGCAGAAATGAAAATGAAAATGGAAGTAGTGGATTTGCCTTCCAATCAACTAGCTTTTCAAAGGGCTTATTGTAAGGCCCTGAAAATTTTAGATATGTGAGTTTTAGTTTTTTTGTTAATTTTTGTCGGTTCGACATGAAGTATATTGAAGTATAATTAAAATTTTGAGAAATGTGTCATGGAAAACTTATGGTATTGAGTGGATTATTAATATAAACATAAGGATGAGGATGGGAATGTATCAAACTATGTTAAATAAGTGATTTAATTGAGAAAAAAATGAATTTAAATGGGTAGAGCACCGAATGTGTATATATTGAAAAATGTTAAATTTTATTATGAAAAAATTATAAAAATGGATGAAATATCCATAATAAAGTGTGAGGATGAGGAGGACACACTTTAATCAATGATTAACAAGTGAAGAAAAATTAAAAAATGCATGTAGAAAGGTGAAATGCCGAGTATGCTAGTAAATTTTGATAAATTTTAATTTAAATCAATTTTAATTAGGAAAAATAAATTACATTATGGAAAATGACATATTAAATAAGTGTGAAACTAATTTGGGCATATAAATTGCAAATAGGATAGCCCACATGTATCATTAGAATGAATTAAAGGAGGTTGAGAAAGTACAAATTAAGTGCATGTGCATGGAGTGTTATAGGGTAGCGAACCACCGAATCATTGAACACATAAAAGGAGATGGCAATGGCCATCTCCTCAATGCTATTCTCCTTGCCACCCCTTGCTCATGTTGAACCTTCTTCCCCCATCTCTCAAATTGAAAATTTTAACTTATTTTGGTAAGAAGGATTGTTAGCAAATGTAAATACATGTGATTTGCAACATATAGCACAAATTTCTTCTTGGATTCAAGGTATGGAAGCCATCCATTTTTGAAGATCAATTTCTACAGGTGGGACCCACTAGGGAGAATTCAAAATAAAGATATGAGATTTGTTAAAACAAGTTGATAAACATGCGTATGCTATTGTTTTAGTGAGTAATTGATTAAATCATGCTGATTGAATGAACCTAGGTAATTAGGGTTTTACAGAAATTCTTTTGGGATGATACGAGTTATAATTGGTGTATTTAATAATTAATTATTATTTTAATTAACTTGGGATATGATTTAGTGTATATGAAATTTAAATTTAGCAAGTATATGTTGATGGCAGATGGATATAACCAAGCTATCCACTAATTATTTGTGGATATTTCATTAAGAGGATGCTATGTAATTAAGCCCTAATCACTCAAGGTTAAGCCCTGCTTAATTCATGTATTAATGAGGCATTGAAATAATTTCAAACAGATAAAATTAAGGATGATAGTTAGGTATGAACACAGTGTTATCTCACTAGACTAACAAGCTAGTTTAGCCAACTTTAGGCTAGTTTAAATCATATTTAAGGGACATTTTGAAATGATTTCTTGATTGGGGATTGAAGAGGGATATGTGGGCTTTTTAAAATGCCCAAGATTATGTAAATTGGACATTAGGATTAAGAGTTATGATGCCACGAAGTGGGCCACACGTGAACAGGACATTGAAATTAAGGCTTATCAAGTACCCCTTTTGACCTTCATTAAAACCTTATCAAATGAATTAATTTTGTAAATATAAAAATATGAGATTATAGTAAATATGTTTTTCTAGAAATCTGTAAATTGATGGAAACATTCAAACATTTATAGGTCCAAAAAAATCAGTGAAATAAATACCCAAAAATTTGCCTGCTACCCATTTTACCAATTTTTGTTGATTTTCGTATTTTATTTTTTGTTCCATCAAATTAAGTCATTTTGACCTAAATGTTTTTTAAAAATTCAATTATATTATTTTTAATCTATGAAAAAATTTATAGATGAAAATGAAAAGTAAAATTTTGCATATAATTTTTATTTTATATTTTTATATTTTATTTTTATTTTACTTAATTTAAATTATTATATCTGATATTTTGGTTGTACAATTTTAATAAGATATGGAACTTTCATAAAAATTTTTAGGTCAAAATTAGTTGGATAAATTAGAAAACAAAGAATTTTATTTTAGAATTTTTGTATATATGTTTTAACTCTGGGAGTGCCGATATTTTTGGTTTTTGGTTCCTAGTTGGCATGGAGACCTGTGTGGCTCATATATTCATTTTATGATGGCCATGGGGCGGATGTATATCTGCCATATGGTAAGGAGTGACTTGGTTAGCCAAGGAGCAGTTGTTTGGGCAGCCGGTGTGGCCGGGTAGCCTATGTTCTTTGATTTGACTTGAGTAACTGATGTAGGTGCATTCAGTGGTGAACTGTTACTCTTATGAGATGACGAGGGTGGGGTGCCACTATATACAGCATTATGACTGTGTAGGCTTGGCAGGCTTCTAGCCAGGACGGACCTGACGCATTGCAGAGTGAAAGGGTACTGTTTTTGGATTTGGTGTGCCTCCCAGGGTGGAGTAGGTGGATGATAGTAGTGCAAAAATAAAATTATGTAAAATGCAATGAGATGCATTAGGTTGAAAAATCTGATTATTATGCTTCATTATATTAAAGAAAAATTATTTATTTATATGTATATGTAAATAAGATATGAGATTCATGTGATATGTGTAGGATTTTTTGGCATGAGGGTGACAAGTCAAGTTTGAAGAGAGGTAGATTATGAAGCGGATTATTCTAAGGTAAGTAGACTGTGCATGTTTGCCTATCTGATTGGGTGGGGATAGTGATTATCCCTTGAGTGATTTGATAATGTGCTTATATGTGAATATATGAATTGATAATTTTGTATGTGACTTAGATGAGATTGTAAATATCTCATTTCTTATTGCATGCAATGTGAATATGTATGAGAATTGGGATTAGTAAAAATTCCAAAATGCTATGATTTGGACATGTCTTTGATTGTTATATAATACATCATTTTGATATTTTATATTAATTTATAGTTTGGGAGGGGATAGAAGATATTCCCTGCTTGTAATTGCTATTGTTATTCTAGTGTATGGATGTCTGAATTAAGAGATCATAGTTATCCCATGAATGTAAATTGTAATATATACGTATATATTATGTATATGTGTGATTTGGGATAAGTGATTATCCCAGAGCGTATAATTTACTTTAGAATGTGCAATTAATGTTATATTCTTCATGCTGTACATGTAGAGATGTTGTATTGAGTTTCGAAATGTATTTATTTGGATTGGTGTGTGGGATACCTTATGAATCTCTATTTACTTGGATAGATGAAATTTTGTTGATTGTGGTTGAATTATTGATTGCTACGCAGTCTACTTACGGAGTATGTTTAGACTCAACCTTGTTTTATTTTTTTTAGTTGATAGGTCAAGTCCAGAAGCAGTAAGATTGGTAAGAAAGTATAATAGTAGAATTTATATTTTTTTGTATGGTAATTTAGAAATTTTCATCTTATGTATATTGTAATTGTAATTAATTTATGTCTCATGATGTATAATTATAATTTATAGGCATATCGATATAATATTGGAGTGTGAGGTGTATGGTGTATGTGGAATGAAAATTGTATGGTGGTGTGGTGGATTCATTCTCATCATGATGCAGTCGCGGCCTAGGGGAGCCTGTGAAGTTATAAGGATGTTGTGTGGATGACTGGAGAAATATTGGAGTGTATAATTTCTTACTTTTATAAATTATAATGGAGAAATGTATCATAATATATGATAAATGTTTATACCTAGGTGGACAGCCCTATTTTTAAGGGAGACTCTGTCCAATTTTCTATAGAAATTAGGTCAACTAGAAAAAAAAATATCAAAGCAACCCACCCTAGAAGTGGGAAAATCATGGTATGATCATGTAGATTTACAGTGTAAAATGGAGTAACAGCCCTGGGTGGGAGGGACCTTACACTTATCTGCAAATAGACCTCCATATCTAATTGGAGATAATTATCCTCTATGATAATTAAAAATACAAAGTTTCTTAATGGGTTATAACATGTCTGCATGGTGCATAATTGAAGAAGGTTTTACAACACTAGTTGGAAAAATAAGTACTTAGACTGTGGAACAAAAATAGAAAAGTTCAGCAAATGAACAGGCTAAAAGCTTATTATATTGTGCTATTTCTTAAGCTTAGTTTGAAAGGGTGTCAACTTGTAATACTGTAAAAGACATATGAGATAAACTTCAAGTTACCCATGAAGGCACATCACAAGTGAAAAAAACAAGAATGAATCTTTTAATGCATGATTATGAACTATTTATAATGGTTCCTGATGAATTCATTACTGAGATGAATCACAGGTTTACTAAGATTGTCAATACTTTTAAAGGTACTGGAAAAGAGATTACTAAGAAGGAAGAAGTTCAAAAAATTCTCAAATCTTTACCTAAAGCTTGGATAGCAAAAGTGGCAACTATCGAAGAAGCAAAAGTCATCTCAAGGTTAGGGATCGATCCTATCACATGAGGATGTTATCAAAAAAATTGAAACCGAATCAAAAGGTAAGAGATCTATAGGCTTAAAAGCTAATTTTGATCAATCTAATCTTGATGTAGGTGAAAAAGATGAGAAAATTGCTATGCTCACTCATCGATTCAAAAAAAAAAAATTTCAAATGAATAACAAAATGAAGAATAGATTTTCAGTAGCTCATAGAGTACAGAAAAATAAAAGTGGCAAAAAATTCAAAAATTGAAACTTCAGTCAAAAAGGAAGAAAAGGAACTCACATGTCTTAAATGTGGTAAAAATGGACATATAAAGAGAACATTATCATTTGTCAAAAAGGACAGAAAGAAGAACCAAAAATCTTAGAATTTTGGATCTTAGTATGATAGTGACTCATCTATCTCTGTGGATTCTGAATCTGAAAGTGAGGAGTGTCATGTTGGTCTAATGGCACATGAAGATGAAGAAAAGAGAGCGATGCTTCAGATGAGGTATGCTTCACTTCAAGAATAAAATTCAGCTAGTACCTTGATAGTGGATGTCTACATCACATGACAGGAAGTAAGAATTTGTTCAAAAGTTTGTCTTTTCAGGATAAATGTAGAATAATTTTTGGAGATAATAATCAATGAATAATCAGAGAAATTGGAATGGTAAGTATTTCAGGTATAGAATATCATCGATGTGTATTATGTAGAAGGTCTTAAAAATAACCTTTTGAGCATAAGTCAATTGTGTGACAAAAGTTTTGAAGTTGTGTTTAAGTCTAATAAATGTATTATTCGCAGTAATATAGGAAATAGTATATGTTGTGGAAAGCGTGATGGAAATGTGTATATTTTTTACCTCAGTACAGATCATGTAAAGTGTCTATCTACAGTAGACAATGAGGCTTTAATATGGCACAAATGCTTTGGATATGCCAACATGTACACAATTAAGAAGCTTATAAAACTTGATCTTGTAAAAGGTTTACCAAAAATGCAGATCAGTGTGGATCATATATGTGATGCATGCCAATTTGGTAAACAAACAAAATCTTCTTTCAAATAAAAAAATATTGTTTCTACGTCAAAGCCTCTTGAATTATTGCATATGGATCTTTTCGAACTCACATGATCAAGAAGTTTAAGTGGGAAACAGTATGGGTATGTAATTGTTGATAATTTTTCAAGATATACTTGGGTACTGTTTCTAGGTAGAAACGATGAATGTTTTGAGCTTTTCAAGAAATTTCATCACAAAGTTCAAAATGAAAGTAGAATACGAATTCTCTTAGTACAAAGTGATCGTGGTAGAAAATTTGACAATATTCTATTCAATGACTTTTGTGATGAACTTGGAATAACTCATAAGTTTTTAGCACCTAGAACTCCACAACAAAAGGGAGTGGTTGAGAAGAAGAATAGAGTTTTAGTTGAAATGGCTAAAACAATGTTAATTGATTCAAATCTTCCTCATAGATTTTGGATTGAAGCTATAAATACTGCATGTTATATAATCAATCGTGTTTACATTTGTCCAATTCTAAAGAAACTTCTTATGAACTATGGAAAGGTAGAAGGACAAACATTGCATATTTTCATTCCTTTGGTTGTAAAGGCTTTATCTTGAATAATAGAAAAGACAACCTTGATAAATTTGACAAGAAAAGTGACGAAGGTGTATTTCTATAGTATTCTTTTCCAACAAAGCATATCGACTCTATAATAAGCGAACATATATAGTAGAAGAGTCAATCCATGTAAAATTTGGTGAGACTAACTATTGGCTAAGAAAGGTTAATAATGTAGATAATGAAAATGAGAGATTTGATTTTCTTAAAGCATCAAATGAAGCTCAGCAAGGATCTAAAGACTTACCACAAGCTGAGTCATCAAATTTGCCTGAAGAAAACATTGAAATTCATGAAGAACAGGAAAGTGAAGGTGAGTTGACTGAACCATCCTAGTTAGTTCATACTCATAAGTATCATCCATTTGAAGATGTTATAGGAAATGTGTAGACAAAGTGAGAACTTGTAGCTCACTTCATAATGTCTGTGGTAATTTTACAATTTTACTTTCTTATCTTACATTGAACTCAAAATAGTGAAAGATGTCATTTTGGATGAAAACTAGATCATAGTACAAGAAGAGCTAGACTAGTTTAAACATAACAATGAGTGAACACTTATGCTAAAACCAAATAATCAGTCTATAATTGGCACAAAATAGATCTTTCAAAATAAACTTGATGAATTTGAGATTATTATAAGAAATAAAGCACGTCTAGTAGCATAGGGATATTCCCAAGAAGAGGGAATAGATTATAATGAGACATTTTCACTTGTTTCCAGACTTGAGGGCATAAGAATGTTAATTGCTTTTGCATTATTCAAACAATTTTGATTATTTCAAATGGATGTAAAAAACATTCTTAAATAGATATTTAAATGAAGAATTGTATGTCAAACAATCTTTAGGCTTTGAAGATCATGAATATCCAAACTATATATTCAAACTCACAAAAGCATTATACGGTCTTAAACAAGCGCTAAGAGCTTGATATGAAAGACTAAGTGGATTTTTACTAAGTAAAAATTTTTAAAGAGGTAAAGTTAACACAACTTTATTCATTAAGCATATTCATTCAAATATTCTTGTTCTATAAATCTATATGGACGATATTAGTTTTGGTTCTATAAATGAAAAATATTGCAAGGAATTTGAAAATATGAAGAAAAGTGAATTTGAAATAAGTATGATGGGTGAATTAACATTTTTTCTTGGACTACAGGTAAAATAATCTAATGAAGGTATTTTCATTTCACTATTAAAATACATTAGAGAAATGTTAAAGAAATTCAAAATGGAAACTTAACATGCATGCCTACCCCTATAAGTGCAAATATCAAAATGGACAACAATAAAAGTGGTAAAAGTGTAGATCAGAGACTATACAGAAGTATGATTGGTTTGCTATAATATTTGACTATCAGTACAGCTGACATTCTGTTTAGTGTGTATATGTGTGCTCGATTTTAGTCAAATTCAAAGGAAACACATCTATCTACTATTAAAGACATTTTTAAATATCTTATGAAAATATCTTATTTAATATTGTGGTATCCTAGAGGATCATCACTTGATTTAGTTGGTTATTATAATGCTGACTGTGCTAGATACAAAGTGGATAGAAAAAGTACTAGCGGAACTTGTTAGTTCCTAGGGAGTATGCTTTTATCCTAATACTCTAGGAAATAATGCACCGTTGCACTATCAATAACGGAATCCAAATATATAGTAGCAACTAGTTTTTGTGCATAAATACTTTAGATGAAACAGTAGTTAAGTGACTATGACTTTGATGTGGAATATGTACATATCAAATGTGATAATACAAGCATAATAAATTTGACTAAAAATCCAGTATTACATTCATATTCTAAACACATTGAAATAAGACATCACTTCATTAGGGATTATGTTCAATTGAAAGATATTTCTGTTGAACTTATTCCGACTAAAGATCAATGGGCAAACATTGTCACAAAACCACTTCATAGTGATAGGTTTTTATAAATCAGAAGAGAGCTAAGCATTATTGATCCATTTGTATAATGAATAGCATGCATAAAATAAAAGATATATTTCTTTAAATTTTATCTTTGTTATAAAACATCAGTGATGATTTATTATGTTTAATTGAAGATAATTAGGTGCAAGAAATAAAAGAAAATATGGAAGACATCAAGGTGGAGAAAGGAGCAAAACAATAGAGTTTGGATAATGAATAAGTAGCTAAAAAATGAAGATTCACAAGCAAAAAAAATACTAAGGTCAGAAATTCTAAAGGTAATTTTAGAAGTATGTTAGAAGTTCTGAAGTTAACTTCAAAATCATGTCAAAAGTTCTAAAATGGACTTGGGCAGTTAGAAAATTTGAGCATCGTGGCAACCAAATTAGATGTCATGGCATGTGATGTAATGAAACCTGGCGTTACTTAGAGGCCATTTTGAGTATAAATGAAGACAGATTCAGCTCAAGTGGTCAATATAGAAGTTTTAGCCCTTAAAGTTATCTGATTAATAAATTAAGAATCATAGGATTTGAAGTTGGAATATGGATGTTATGGCTAAAATATTATAACTGCCTTAGACTTCAATACCATTGACAGAAATTTCTGATGTACAGAACATGATATCACTTATGGTCCAATTTTGGCATATTTAGAGGGTGATTTGGAACTCATGTTCAACATGAAGGTTTTATATCTCAAATTTATCTTTGCAATGAACTAAAAATCTCATGATTCTAACTTCAAATGAGATACCCAAAAAGTGCCTGCCAGAACTTTTGATACATTAACTCCAGAAGTTATCAAAAGGTGTTACTTGTGAGCCCCAACAACTCATGATAGAGGCTAATTCAGAAAATATGATCAACATAAAAGATGTAGCTCTTGTAATTATCTATCTAATGGGATAAGAATCACATAATTTGGAATTCATATGAAAATTTATGAGCAGAATACTAAAATTATTCTAAACTATAAAAAATTCTGAAGAGGTTCTGAAGCCTGAAATATTTATGTCAAAAGTTTTGAAGAACTTTTGAAGCTTGAAATGTGAATGTTAGAAATTCTAAAAGGGTTCTAAAGAAATTTTGAAGAACTCAGAAGCAACACATCAGAAGCATGTCAAAAGTTTTGATGAACTTCTGACGAGGACGAATGGTTGAGACTCAGAATTTTTGGAGGAGTTTAATTATCAAAAGGGTGTCAGAAGTTCTGAAGAGCTTCTGATGTGGCTAAAATTAACATTCTCAAAAGTGCTCAAAAGTATTCAGAAGTGCACCAAAGGTAATTCTAAGATAATCTTTGTTATTCTCAAAAGCACTACATGATATATTTTTATGGATCTTAGAAGTGCACAGATTTGTCTAGGTGATTAAAAACTAATCTCAGAAGTGGGACAGAGGCTCTCAAAAGTGTGACAAAACTTCTGAACAAGTAAAGTATTAAACTGAAAAGTACTATAGTTTGACGGAAGTTCCAATGCCCAATCATTAGAAGTTCTATAGCTCTACCAAAACTTCTAAACAGTGAAATTTCATTTCAATGCAGTTTGTATTTTATTAATCTCAGAAGCTTGTTAGAACTTCTGAAGCAGTGCAATTTTGACCCTCAAAACTTTTGAGGCAACTTAACAGTGCTGAATGTGATATTGTTGTTCAAACTATGATCAGAAATATATTTTTAGCAACTGAATCCACAATCATCAACAGTTTGCAATTATTTGAGTTATCTTTGGAAGTAAATTCCTTTGCACAAGTTGCTAAAATTTTTAGAAGTCTAGAATGCATAAGCTGTTATAATTTTTTAAAGGTATCTTTGGAAAATAGTTGTGCAACAATTCTGTCTATGTTTGGAACTCTTATAATACATGGAAACTATCTTTGGGGTGGAAAAACAGAGTTATTCTTAGAAGAGGATTTTTATGCATAAAGGAATTACAATTCATGGAGGAATTTTATTAAAACTCTACTGCTTGGGTTATTTAAGGAAATCTATGACAAACAAGAGGAGAGGGTTGAGATAGAGAGAGTTGGATGAGGAGAAAAGCTTAGAGCAAGAAGTTCATTGGAGAAAGCTATTGCAACCTAAATATTATGTTTTCTTTCTAGTTCATCTTTTATTTTTGAATCAACATTCAACCTTGGGTTATGATGATACTTATCAATTATTTAGTTGGTTTTTTAATTCAAATATGATGTTCTAAATTTTTGTTATATGGGATTAAATGGAACCTAGCAATGAAGCTTGTGTTAATATTTGATGTTTTGAGTTAAATTATCTTCTTACTCATTATTTCTTCTTTTCTAAGTTTAATGCGTGTATGTGCTTAGCTACCATGTACATGAACTAAGATTCTTAATTTATATTTGAGAGATGTGAATTAGGAATAGACTCTTGAATTGAAGAACATATGATACAATGAAGTCTAGATATAGCCATTATATATGTGCAATCCGTGTGAATATGACCTTGCGAATGCATATATTATACTTGGATGCTTAAGCTAAATGGGTTTATTGATTTTGATTTGCATAAAGACATAGTAAATCACTTTAATAGGCACACCTATCATAACATTTGAGAAAGGGTGGTAGATATATTAGTGCATCTGATTGACAATGAGAGGAATGATAATTTACTCAATGCAATTCATTAATACAAGTAGAATTGCTAGGTGAAGTTGAATTACTAGATATTTCATTTATTGATATTTCTTCTTTTGATCTTAAAATTTTTCAACATCATTGTTTCTTCAGATTTAGTTCTTAAATCATCTACATAAATTTATTCAATCAAATATTACTGATTTGATACAAGTTTGGTACTTAGTGTGTAACAACCTACTTCCTTATGGGAATGATACTCAACTCACCTCATCTATATTACTTGTGATTGTGTATACTTGTACGAGACTTAACAAGTTTTTAGCACTATTACCGGGGAAGGCAGTGAGTTATATATTATTATCAATACTAATCAAGCTTGGTATTATTTTGGTTTTTCTTTTCTGCTTGGTATAAATTTATATGTTTAATTTGATTTTTTGTTATAATTTGTTTTGAATTCTAGATTTAACTTGTTTCTGTTATTTTTATAGAAAGTAGTGTATGGTACAAAGTCTATAAGACAATCTAGCTAAATTTGACACAAAAATTGATCATACTATAGAAGAAGAAGAAGACTGAGAGAACAATCAATTCTTACTAAAAAGATGGAAGAAGTAGGTATAGTTGGAGTGGTTGTAGATGAAAATCCACACAAGCTTTTGAGAGATTATGTTGCTCCAACTATTCATGGACAAACGTCATTCATAAGGAGACCAGCAGTTCAAGCAAATAATTTTGAGATTAAGCCGTCTCTTATTTATACGCTTCAGCAATCTATGTGATTCAGTGGATTTGAAAGTGATGATCCAAACGGCCACTTAGATTTTTTTTTTTAAATCTGTGATATAATTAAATATAATGGAGTCACTAATGACATAATCAGTTTGAGATTATTTCTATTTTCTTTAAAGAACAAAACCAAAAGTTAGCTTTCTTCTCTTCCTACAGGCTCAATCACCACTTGGGATGTTGTGGCATAGAAGTTCCTAGGTAAGTTTTTCCCTCCTTCAAAATGTGCTAAGATGTGTAACGATATTACAACTTTCATGCAGATAAATAATGAATCACTATATGAGACATGGGAGAGATTTAAAGACTTGCTAAGGAGATGCCATGGACTACCCATATGGATGCAAGTACAAACTTTTTATAATGGGACTAGTCCAAATTTTTGTTCTATGATTATTGCAGCTGTAGGAGGATCGTTGAATAACAAAATGCTAGAAGAACTTTATGAACTATTGGAGGAGATGGCAACCAATAACTATCAGTGGCCTACTGAGAGGCTACCAATGAGAAGTCCAGTTGGAGTGCATGAAGTGGACGGTCTCATTGCACTCACTGCATAGTTTAAAGCATTGAATAGGAAAATAGATAACATGAATGCTTCAATAATGAAAATTTAGAAAGTGACTTGTGATTTCTTTTTGAGGACATGCTAGCATAGATTGTCAAGTAGGCAACACTTTTGCCCAATCTAGTGAGAATGCTAACTTTGTTGGTAATTTCAATAAGATGCAGAACAATCCCTATAGCAACACTTACAATCCAGGGTTGTTAAATCATCCAAATTTCTCATGGAATAATCAGAATACAGTAAGGCCACTACTAGGATTCAAGCAACCAAAAGAGAGAAAATCCGATTTGGATGAGATTGTCAACAAATTTGTTAGCAACGCTCAAAACTTCATGAACAATACTTAAGAATTCATGAACAACACAGACATGAAGTTTCAAAATCAAGAGGCCTCAATCAAAAATCTTGAGATCTGGGTAGGACTAGCAAACATGTTGTTAGGAAGATAGTAGGGTTCTTTACGTAGCAACAAAGAGCAAAATCCAATTGAAAAGGTCAAAGATATAACACTGAGAAGTGGAAAGAAAGTGGGAGAGAAAATTGTAGAATAACCAGCTCCCAAAGAAAGAGAAGAGGAAGCTACTGAACAACCACAAGAGTCAAGAAAAAGAACACTTTTTCTAGACAATCCCAAGCCATATGTGTCTGTAATCCATTATCCTTAAAGACTTCAACAACATAAGATGTATAAGTAGTTCTATAAATTTCTGGATATATTTAAAAAACTGTATATTAACATTCCTTTTGCAGATGCCTTAGCACAGATGCCCAACTATGTAAAATTTCTGAAGGAGATCTTGGCAAACAAAAGAAAGTTGGGGGATTATGAAACTGTGAAGTTGAATGATGAATGTTCAGCCATCTTGCAAAACAAACTGCCACAAAAGATAAAAGATCCAGAGAGTTTCACTATCCCTTATACTATTGGTGATTCATATTTTGAAAAGGCATTGTGTGATTTAGGTGCAACTATTAACTTAATGCCTTTCTCTATTTTTAGGAAATTGGGAATAGGAGAGGTCAAAACAACTACAGTATCACTTCAACTTTTTGATAGTTCAATCAAACATCCAATGGGTATTATGGAAGACATGTTGGTAAAAGTTGATAACTTCATTTTTCCTATTGAGTTCATAGTTTTGGACATGGAAGAAGATAGGGAGGTACCACTTATCTTGGTAGAAACGTCCTAGCAATAGGAAGAACCTTTATTAATGTTCAATAAGGAAAATTAATTCTTAAGTTCAAGATGATCAAGTCACCTTTAATGTTTTTGAGGCAATGAAATATCCTTTGGATTCTAATTTTTGTTTTGTAGTTGAATCTTTTAACAAGTTGGTAAACAAATTTTTTTAGGAAGTGTTGTTGAAGATCCACTTGAAGCATGCTTGAATCAACCAAGCAACAAAGAAACTGAGAGGGAGGATGTAGAGGATTGTGAAAAGTTTATGAGGGCAAACCCACCCTACTCAAAACAACAATCACCAAGAGTTGAGAAGCTAGGATAATTCAACAAAAAGCTTAAGTCATCTATTGAACATCCTCCTATTCTTGAACTCAAACATTTACCTTCTCATTTAAAATATGCTTACTTAGATGAAGTTTCTTCTTTGCTAGTGATTTTTTTTTCTTCTTTGATAAATATAATAGAGGAGAAATACTAAGAGTATTGAGAGAGTATAAGGGTGCAATTGGATAGAAAATTGTAGACATAAAAGGAATCAAACCTTCACTTTGCATGCATAAAATTCTAATGGAGGAGCAATACAAACCCGCCATCTAGAGGCATTCAAACCCAAAGATACAAGAAGTGGTGAAAGCAGAAGTGATAAAGCTAATTGATGCAGGAATTATTTATCCTATTTTTGACAGTCCATGGGGGAGCCCTGTGTAAGTTGTACCAAAGAAGGGAGGTATGACTGTTCAGAAAAATGACAACAATGAATTGATTCCAGCCAGAACTATTACTGGATGGCATGTGTGAATTGATTATAGGAAATTGAATAATGCTACTAGAAAAGATTTATTGATCAGATGTTGGAAAGACTTACAGGACATCAATTCTATTACTTTTTGGATGGTTATTCAGGTTATAATCAAATCCCCATTACACAAGAAGATCAAGAGAAAATCACATTTACTTATCCATATGAAACTTTTACTTTTAGGAGAATGCCCTTTGATCTTTGCAATGCACCAGCCACTTTTTAGAGATGTATGATGGCCATTTTTTCTGATATGTTTGAGGAATACATTAAGATTTTTTTCTATTTTTGGCTCATCATTTGATTTATGTCTACATAATTTGGCTTTGGTGTTGCAAAGATGTGAGGAGACTAACCTTAGTTTGAATTGGGAGAAGTGTCATTTTATGGTGTAAGAAGAGATAGTGCTTGGATCCAAGATTTCAAAAAAAGGAATAGAAGTTGATCGTGCCAAAGTGGAGGCCATTGAAAAATTTCCTCTACCCACATCTGTTAAACTTGTCAGAGGATTTATGGGGCATGTAGGATTTTATAGATGATTTATTAAGGACTTTTTAAAAATTGCTAAACCCCTCTCTAACCTCTTAGTTAAGGATGTACCATTTAACTTTTCAGATGATTGCTTATAATCCTTTAACACTTTGAAGGAGAAGCACCAGAGTGTATCTACCTTTAGGCTAATGTGTGATGCAAGTGATATTGCCATAGGAGCTGTCTTAGGACAATGACAAGGGAGAAATTTTCAAATTATTTACTATACTAGTAGGACCTTATCAAGAGCTCAATTGAATTATTCAATAACAGAAAAGGAACTTTTGGTAGTAGTTTTTGCTTTTGATAAATTTCATTCTTACTTGATTGGTTCAAAAGTGATTGTTTATTCTGACCATTCAGCTTTGAAATATTTGCTTACAAAGAAAGAAGCAAAGCTTAGATTGATTAGGGGGATTCTCTTATTGCAGAAATTTGATTGGGGATCAAGGATAAGAAGAGAACTGAGAATCGTGTTGCAGATCACTTGTATAGAATTTCTACTGTGAAAGAGGAGAAAACTCCAATTATAGAAGAATTCCCTGATGAGCATATATTTCATGCCAAATCCACACAAATACTATGGTTTGCTAATTTTTTGAATTATTTAGCAAGTGATGTTCTACCCCCTAATATGTCACCATAATAGAAGAAAAAATTCTTTTCTGATGTTAAACATTATCTTTGGGAAGAACCTTTTCTGTTTAAAGTTTGTGCTGACCAGGTGATAAGGAGATTTGTACTAGAGAAGGAAATGATAAGTATTCTACAACATTGTCATGATGGAGAGGCAGGTGGGCATTTTAGTTCTACAAAAACTTCAGCCAAGGTTTTACAATCTAATTTTTATTGGCCAATAATTTTTAAAGATGCACACAACCATGTACTTTTATTTGATAAATGTTAGAGAATGGGAAACATCTCTCAGAGAAATGAGATGTCTTTAAACAACATTCTTGTTTGTGAACTATTTGATGTTTGGGTTATTAATTTCATAGAACTGTTTCTCTCTATATTTGGCCATAAGTACATTCTGGTAGCTATAGAGTATGTGTCTAAATGGGTAAAAGCTACAATGATGTCAACAAATAATGCTCGGGTAGTGATCAAATTCTTGAAGAAAAATATTTTTACCACGTTTGGCACTCTTAGAGCAATCATCAGTGATGGGGAAATACACTTCTGCAATAAATAGTTTGATGCACTTCTCCTTAAATATGGAGTTACACATAAAATTGCAACCCATTATCATCTTCAGACTAGTGG
Organism: Pouteria campechiana; assembly: GCA_036873735.1. NCBI lineage: Eukaryota > Viridiplantae > Streptophyta > Magnoliopsida > Ericales > Sapotaceae > Pouteria > Pouteria campechiana. The sequence goes on from JAYJMB010017495.1 coordinate 40,488, forward strand.
ACAGGTGGAAGTTTCAAATAGGGAAATCAAAAGAATTTTGGAAAAAACTATGAATACCTCTAGGAAAGATTGGTCAATAAAACTTGATGATGTACTTTGGGCTTATAGGACTACATTCAAAATACCCATTGGGATGGCTCTTTTTATGATAGTATTTGGAAAGGCTTGTCATTTACCTGTGGAATTAAAACATAGAGCATATTCGGCACTAAAATTTTTGAATTTTGACAAGCAACCTGTTGGAGAAGAAAGACTGCTACAATTGAATGAGCTGGATGAACTTCGCAATGAGGCTTATAAGAATGCCAAGATATACAAAGAATGTATAAAGGGATAGCATTCTAAGCACATTCTAAGAAGAGAGTTTAAAATTGGCCAAAAGTGTTACTTTATAACTCTCGCCTTAGACTGTTTCCTAGTAAGTTACAATTTAGATGGTCTGGTCCTTTCATTGTCACTAGAATACTACCATATGGGACAATTGAAGTTACTCATGACACCAAGGGATCATTTAAAGTGAATGTTGAGCGTCTGAAGCTATACTTCGAAGGAAGATTTGACAAGCAAAAGTTCACATTAGACTTGAAAGAACTGGCTTAAAGAAAGATATAGTCAAGCTAAAGATTATAAATCAAAACTACTTCTTCATCCCTTTACTTTTAGGATTTTTAGTCCAGCTTAATTTGCTTTATTTTTCTTTTTGTTTAGACTTTTTATTATGATTACTTGATTTCAGACAATTCTGCCTTGCAACCATCAACAATTTAATTAACTCTTGTCCACCAGCAAAGGAGAATAATTCACTTCTAAGATACTTCTAATAAAATTTGTGTGCAGGAAGTTCCTCTGAGAACGCTTCTATTAAAGTTCTGTATGGTCGAATTTTCTTTTGGCTTAGTTCTGTGCTTCCATTATTTTTCTTCTGATGTTCAATATTGCTTCATTTTGATTCTAAAGAAGTTCTAAAATGTTTCTGCTTTTCTTCTGTGTGGCGAGATAGTGCTTTTACATTGCTTATGTGAGGAACAGAAGTTCAATAGAACTTTTGTGTTAATGAATTCAAAAGTTCTAAGGAAAATATGCATAAGTGGTTTTGAAGGATAGAAGTTCTGGGGAAAACAGTGCCATGAGTCAAAAGTTTTAAGGAAGTATCATAGAACTTCTGTGTATCATTATGTACCTTCTGGCTTGATTCTGAACAACTGACTCTTCTTCTGGTTTATTTTTGCTTGTCTTCTGATGTGCTTTTGAGTACTTCTGAAGACTTTTGAGAGCAGATAGATTTTTTGCCATGCTTCTAAAAGGTAAATGATACATGTTAGAAGAGAAAGTTCAACTCCTCAAAAACAACTAGACAGCTAGACAGTCCACATTTGCATTGTAGTAACATGATAAAACTACATCACTCCATTTAGGAAAGCCCTCAATCTTATCTTTCTTTCATGCTTTCACATTGAGTATAATATTTAGTTTAAGTTTAGGGGTATATTTGAAGACTTTCATTCAGTTTTGGAAGGCAAAAATTTTTCTTTTCAAAATTTAGTTATACTTTTTTAATGAGCTTAAATTTTTTCTGACTTATCTAAGAAAATCCATGAGCAGTTATGCAAATATGTTATATATTGAAATTGAAAGGGATTCTTTCTTAATGGTCAATAACATAGGCTTAGTTTTTTATTGCCATTGCACATAATTTAAAGGGAAGGATAGATGCTACCTTTTGATTTTATGATTCTTGTGATAAATCTTTCTTTTTCATGAATAATGATTCTGGAGCACATTATATTATGTATGTTGATTAGTTGATGATTTTGTGAATTTGGTGACATATTTTGATTAACATAAACATGCTAGAACTTGTTTGATTATCCCTCAAGGTGAAATCCTAGCTAACATGTTTACTTGGAAATGATTTAGGCATTTTCTTTGACTAGTTTGAGCCTTTTAAACTAACCTAGTACATCATATTACTAGTGTCTACATTGAGCCTTACTGAAAGAATGGCATATGCAAAGCAGGTGAAAGACCACCATTCGATTTTCTTTCTTTAGCCTCATCATCCAAACCTATTTAGCCTGTAAAACCATACTTGACCTATAAGAGATATATTCTATGCATATGGTTGTCAGAGAGGTATGAGTGAAGCAAAAAAAATTAATTAAGTTTGAAAAAAAAGAATGCCAAAATAAAGAAAAAGAAAAAAGGAATTAATGAGGAATTATCCATTAATTAGGGGGATCACATCCCAAAGAACTAAAAAAAAAAAATAAGTTTGGGGGTGTGGTAGTAATACAACCCATAAAAATAGAAAGAACCCCAAATAATAAGTCAAGAAAGTGAATATTTATGTGCAACTTATTTATGATCTCTTACTTTACCAATCCTTATTCCTTTTCTTTGTTAGCTAAACCTAAGGCCTCATTACTAGTTTAACAAAGACCTATTGATCCAAGTGGACAGAATTGTCTATATTAGTGGAGAGAGATTATAAAAAGTAAGATGGAATATTTTTTGAAAATCATTAGAATCACTGAATTACATATTATTTATTGGAAGGCATGCATATAACATGAGATTGACAAAGCACATACACACACACACATTCTCACTTTATAAAGGGATTGATGAAGCACGAGTTTCATGAGATTATATGGCAAGTGTCTTGAATGATTTTTAAGTCATGTGTATATGAGCAATTTGTCTAGCATTTTATGATTGATTAAGAGAGACTATCCTAACTATTTCATAAGTTTGGTTACTATTTTGCTCGAGAATGATCAAAGCTAATTTTGAAGGTATTTGATGAGCTCATAATATACCATATTTTAATACTTAAATTCTCATATATTTTGATCCTCTTTTGATGTAAATTTAGTAATTTATAAGCACATTCCAATAAATTTGTACTTAATTTGGTTATTACTTGAAGTAAATTTATGATGATTTATTATGTCTAATTGAAGATAATTAGGTGTAAGAAATGAAAGGAAATATAGAAGATATCAAGGTGGAGAAAGGAGAAAAACATGGAGTTTGGATAATGAACAAGTAGCTGAAAAATGAAGATTCACAAGTAGAAATATACTAAGGTTAGAAATTTTGAAGGTAATTTCAGAGGTATGTCAAAAGTTCTGAAGTTAACTGATGAGAATGCAAAATGTCATATTTTATTCTCCTAATACTTCATCTTTTGCACCTATTTGATTCCTAAATATA